>BMAV01015938.1:0-145093 GCA_019973955.1 Trichonephila inaurata madagascariensis
AAAAAATACAATTTGTTTCGGCAATGATGAAAGAAAATTTATGTGCTCCATAATCCATTGTTTTCTAATAAAAATTAATAAATGTATAAAAACATGTAAATCTCAGAAACTCGATAAATTTTAAAAATATTTTATTTTTACTAATGATTGAATATAACTGCGAAATTTTAAAATGTGAAAAGGTTGGAACAAAGAATGTGTTTAAGAGAAATTACTTTTCTCCATGCAAAACAAGAATGAATGTTTTAATCAACAAGTTTTAGATTTTTCAGAGATCATAGCCAATTTTTAAAAAATCGTAGCATTCAATTTAGATTTACTTACAGACCATAGCACTTGGTTAACAGGGCCGATCCTAGGGTATCGGCCGCCTCGTGCAAACACCTAAAGTACCGCCCCCAGAGAACTTTTCATATTTTGACTAATATTTAACGTTGACGTTAAAAAATCATCTAGTACTTATATAGAAATAAAAAGTAAAACACATTAATAATAACTCAAATAAAATTTGAAGTGCAGAACTTCATTTTTTGGCCAGGTAATGAGTTATAATAGCGGCAAAATGCTTTGACAAAATAATAAACTCTCTAACAAAAATATAACCTTTAAAATAAAAATAAACATTTTATAATTATAAATGCAAAACATAAGAATTTACTCAAAAAATACAATCTAATAAAAATAAATACTCTAAGGCACAAATCTCGTGAAACGAAAAGTATATAAATCTGTCCTTCTACTAAGACTAAGTAATAAACTATACCGTAAAATCCGGTGTATAACGCGCACTTTTAACTCAAAAAATAAGATCGAAATTTACGGTTGCGCATTATACGCCGGGTATAAAAATGAGAGCTTTAAAAATGCAAATTAGATGAGCATAGAAAAAGATCAGACTTTTACATATATCGAAATACTGTTTCTGTGAAAGAAATAACATTCCTTATGAACTTAAAGGGTTGTAATTCTGAAAGTACACTATTTTTACTAAAGCTTGGAATAATATTCGAATAAAGGACTTCAAAACACAAGATCATTGCGCACATGCATTTCAGGTTTCTTCGTAAAAACGGGTGTGCGTGTTATACGGCGAATATGTGTAGGGGCACGTTATACGCCAGATTTTACTGTAACTATAAAATAACTTTTCTGGCTTTCTGAGAAGCAAATTTGTTAATAGTTTCGGTTAAATCAGTTTTTTCTGAGATTTCGGATTCAATTGAGACTATGGCCAAATCTGAAAGCCTTTCTTGTGCCATATTATTTCTCAAGTAATTTTTAATGATTTTTAATTTACTGAAACTTCTTTCATCGGAAGCTACAGAAACAGGTTAGGTTAAAAAAATTCTTAATGCTAGAGCGAAACTGGGAAAACAGGGAATAAGATCATTTTTCACTATAATTTCTAATATCTCAGTTGGCTGTTTTTTACCAGGAAAAATATATTTGAATGAAGTTATTTCATTAAAGAGCTATATACCGTCTATATCTTATTTTGGAATTTCTTTTTATTTTCTCTTATTGTTCCTGCAATAGGTTTTTTTTTTCTTTTCAAAAATTCATCTGAAAGTGGATGTGTACCAGTTGTCTCCTTTAAAGTCACGTTCTTCCCAATTTTTATGTGTCTATACATATAAAACATGTATTTCTAACTGTGTCTCCCTCTTCTAAATCTGGATCGATTTCAGTGGAGGAATCTTACTTGCTGCTATACTCTTTATCATTTGATTCTTCCTCATCATAATCACGAACAGAACTTCTTCATCCGAAAATACTGTTGTACTATATCTCTCTGTTAAATACTGTATCTATTAAATTACTTAAATATTACATTTCTTCATCATAACTACAATAATACGCCATAGTATAAGGAAGATTTAAAACGTGCTCATGCATTCAGAACTGTAACGGCGATTCACGTGCAAGGTATGACATACCCGAAGAGGCGGTATCCAAAGATATATATTTAGAATTCGCCTACAAGCTAAGGCCCCTCAAAGATATGACCTTAAAGTCAGCTACACGAGAAACTATCCATTTTCCAAAAAGGTTTAGAAGGAGCGTTGAAAAAAGGTAGACGGTGGGTATGACATACCCTGCGCGGGAAGTGCCGGGTTAAAACTGAGAAAGATCTCTGACCTGATGCATTCTATATCGGTATAGTTAAAAATATTTTTAAAAGTATCTCTACATTAGGGAAAGTCGAGGCCATTTCTTTTGCAACTTCGATGCTTGCACAAAGCCTCGGGTCTTCCCGAGGGACGTTTTCGATTCCGAGTCATATAATTTATTTCTGTGTAGCAGTGTGGAAGGAATTTCTGTGAATGCTTGAAAATAAAGTTATAAATTTTTGATTAAAAAATAACTAAATTCTTTTTTAATCGAATCTAAATTTTCAAACTTTTTAAAGTTTTCTATTTATTATTGCAAACTGTAAATTTTTTCCATGAAATATTTAGAAAATTAAAATAATAATCTTAAGCTTTTAATTTTTTCCAAACTCTCAAAAAATTACATTTCATCTTTTTTTTCAAATTTTTTTTCTGACTGAATTATGAAATTTCTGATTTAATACAAACATATTTTGTCTAATTAATTGTTTGTTTAAACGTATTAGTTTCATTTCTAGAACAAAACTTAGCTTGGCTTCCATATTACTTATTCAAAGTTATTAAAATATCTCCACCAAAAGCAAGCTTTCAAAAATTCTGAAGTTTTTTATAAAAAAAACTATTAACACAATAACAATACTCTGAATTTTTTAGTTTCCTTTTAAAGTTTCAAAATATAAGTTAATAAAACATTAATATTATTATTATACCTGTTTGTTTGTTTTTTCAAATATCTTAATACTTTGAGACTAAACAGAACAATTAAACATTTTTCTAGAATAATTTGAAATTTCTAAGATAACTCAAAACTTTTTGACAAAAGCCACAATATTACAAAAGAAACCTAAAATTTTTTAACTAAATTTATATCTTAATTGCATTAAAAATACTCAAGATTATACAACCTTGCTACTTACTGAATAATTTTTTACATCTTTGTTTTGTTTGATAGAGAGAGAGAAATCGCTTATCTACTTTATAAATTGTGTTTATCATATTTTTGTTTCTGTAATGCATTTTGCTATCACTTTAATTAAATAGCTTTATACTACTAGGAGCAACTAAAAAAATATTACCTATATTTTTCAACATTTATTATTGTTCTGTAAAAATAAACCTTTCATTAAATGCTTTTTATAAGAAATTTCTGCAATAGTTCTGACATTCTTATTGTTGCCTTTTTTAAAGATTTTAAATATTGCTATAGATTGTTAAAGATGAATTTTGATTAACTTTATTAGAAGCATACAGAATGCTATACAATATTTTAAAGAAATTATACGATTTTTATGTATTTTTATAATTAATTATACACATAATTAATTATTAGTTTGCATTAAATATTCTTTCAAATTCTCTGGGCAAAAGATTTTAATCAAGAAGGTATCGTGCAAATCACTCTTAAAATAGCAATAAATACAAAAAGAAAAAAGAATTTGTGCTTCTCAAATTCAATCTTACAAATAATGGTTCTCTTAGCAGTCTTATATAATTAGTCTTATTATCTTAGTAGTCTTATATAATATTAGAAAAATTATGTGTTTATTTCACATGTTACCTCAATAAAAAGAACAAAAAATGTGAGTGCATCTTTAAGTAAACTTAACATACTTTATTTCTTTGAAAATTCTTTTCACAGTTTGAAGCAATTTAAATTAAATATTTAGAAATTATAGATTTTTTTCATTTATTACAAAACAAAATTATCGTAATACGTTATGATTGCAAACAAAATCATCAAAATAAATATAACAATATTTTATTTCAATTTCGTGCTATTGTTAGGATCCTTTTAAGTATAGCAAATAATTAATGAATGTACTCAAAGGCTCATTAGTGTTTTGTATTTTAAATGAACTACTATCATTTTTCTTAAGTGACTAAAGAAATTATTTTTATACGAGAGGCAAATAATATTCTTTCATTTGAATAACAATGCCAATTGAAAATGTTTCAAGAAGATTACGGTACATTCAAGCTACGAAAACATACACTTAAATATGTTAATCAACATGAAAGTATTCTAAGAAACTGATGACAGTTATTTATATTTATATAAATAAATAAATAAAATAGTTATAGCACAAATGCAACAAAAATTTTTTTTCACTTTATCTTACGCAATGATTAAAAAATACCTGGGCATTAAATCTTAAAAATCGATAAGAGAATTTTTAAAGTACAAATATAGTTACCTTTTTTGTTGTTTAACCGTTTTTGCAGTGGCGTAACGGAAAATAATTGGGCCCCACCGCAAGGTCAGATCTTGGGCCCCAAGCCGGATATATATATATATATATATATATATATATATATATATATATATATTGAGTTGGAGGGAAAGTTCTGTCGTATTTTAAATGGGCAGGTGATTTTTGTTGTAAATAAAAAAAACATCTGGCTAGTGAGTCATCCGGATTTATTTTTGTTTTTTTAGCTGCTGTATAATATAAAAGGAGTCCTTTTTTACCGTTCATCATTTACTTGTAATATTTAAAGTGAAAAACATGTCGGTAAATAAAGTGCATTTACGACACTGCATTTTTTGTATGAATTCCAAAAAGGAAGCAACGCATCGGTTGCATGTAAAAATTTATATGTGGTATTTGGAAAAAATATTGTTAATGTCCGTACTTGTCAAAGATGGTTTAGCAAATTTCGTTCCGGGAATCTGAGCCTCCAAGAAAGTGATCGATCTGGATGACCATCCAAGATCGATAATAATGTTTTGCGATCCATGTTGGAAAATAATCCACATTTAACAAGTCAAGAAATTGCAGAAGAGTTTGGCATTCATCATACAACTGTTGGAGATCAAATTAAATCTCTTAGGTTTGTGTTAAAGTGAAGTGTTTGGGTTCCACTTGTGAATTAACGGAAAAGAATTTGTCTGATCGTGCAAGAATGTGTTCATCACATTTGATTAGACACAATGTGGAGCCGTTTTTGGTCAAGCTGATTACTGGAGATGAAAAGTGGATTCTTTACGAGAATATTAAGAGAAAAAAATCTTACTGCAAACCAGGAACAGCATCAGCAACAGTTCCAAAACCAAGTATCCATCAGCGAAAAGTACTGATTTGTTTGTGGTGGGACAGGAAAGGTCTAGTGTACTACGAGTTGCTGAAACAGGGAAAAGCCATCAACGAGGATCTATACTGCAATCAACTGGATAAATTGAATGCAGCTATCAAAGAAAATAGGCCTGCATTAGCGTCCAGAAAAGGAATAGTGTTCACCACGATAATGCTCGACCGCATACTGCAATGGTGACACAAATAAAACTGAATGCGTTTGAATGGGAAGTCCGTGGTCATCCACCGTATTCACCTGACATTGCACCATCTGATTATTACCTGTTCAGATCTCTGCAAAATTATCTAACGGAAAAAATTCAAGTCTTTTGAAAGTGTTTCTAAGGCAGTTGCTGACTATTTTAACTCCAAGGACGAGAACTTCTAAAAAAATAGGAATTTATATGTTACCTGAAAGATGGCAACAAGTTGTAATAAATAATGGAGCATATATAATTGATTAATATTAAACACATATTTTTATAAATGCATTCAAATATTTTCTTTAAAATACGACAGAACTTTCCCTCCAACCCGATATATATATACAAGGAATTGCAAAACCATAACATAATGTACCTTTACACATCACGTAAAAATATTTAAATATTGTACTTATAACTGAATATAAAATCAACCTGCGTCTGAGAAAAACAAAGTAAATAACGTTTAACATTAGAGTATTTATAGTATTTAAAAATGGAAAATCTAACAACATTTGACTGATAACCTGGTAACTTAAAAAAAAACGACCCCTAAGAAAACCACAAACACTGAAAAAATAATATTTTCGATTTCAGATCCTTATGATAAAAAAAAAGGTATCACTTACCAAATTCTTCGTTTATGAATCCGGATGAGCTTGACCTTAAGTTCGATAAATTCTACATAATTGTAAAAAAGTCAAAGACACAACTACTGTTAGTAATAAGAAAGCATGGACACAAAAAAAAATGCGCTCGCAGTACCACTCAGGTTGAACTACAAAAGTAACTAGTTCGTTGGGTTGTTCGCGACACACACTAATAGCTAATATACAGCACTACACAAGAAGTAAATCACAAAAAAGAGATTGACGTCTCACATTTTTCTTAGCAAAATCGGTTATTAATTCATCCAATTCAATTTTTCTTGATTCTTGTTGTTCAATACTTATCAAAGACAAATAGGAAAGCTTCTCTTCTGACATCGTACAACGTAGATAATTTTTTATTAATTTTAATTTAGAAAATGACCTTTCCGCCATTGCAGAAGTAACTGGAAGAGTCAAAAACAATAAAACTATAATACATACAGCTGGTAAACTTGGCGCAGAAAATTTATTTTGAATCATCAAAAAATTGCCTAAATCTTTTATCGAATTTAGCATAATTAAATCTTCACTAAAAACTGCTTTTAGAGACATAATTTGATTTGGAAATTCACTAGATAGGAAATTCACTAGATATACTTTTTGAAGATTACTGTCTTCATTATATAAGAGATCATTTGTAGTGCTTACAATATTTTTGGGAGAAAGAAAACTGAATGATTTGTGAAGTACATTGAATATAAAAAATATATATGTTCTAAAAACAATTTTGTGAAACATTTCTCATTATGCTTTATTTGATTGAATACTCATAAATCTACGGAGATTTCTGTGGGCATATGGGTTTCTAAATCATAAATCTAGACCATATAATTATTTAAAATGCTCTCTATGCGTTTTCAAGTATCTCAATACTAATTTTCATGAAAAAAGCATAACAGATGTACGTTATTTACGAGTTTGCTAAATGAGAATGAAATACATGTGGGGGAGCTAAGACGCAATAATTTACTTTGCTACTTCAGTAAAAAGTAACATGTCTTTTTTTTTCTCCCTACTGCTAACATGAAGTATACTAAAAAACAGTGATGAATTTTTTTTATCTTTCTCTAGCATTTTATCCAATTTTCCGTCTGACTTTCTTTTTATCTGTTAGAAATTTAGGTCTGAAAAGAAAACCCACTAAAGAAAAGCATCTCTTTCGTCGCGGGGATTACAGCAAATTAAAAATTTTTTTGTTTGGTTATTGGATCTAAGATATCTAATAAGCGATCAAAGTTTTGATTTTGAATGATGTTAGATCGCCAATTTGAAAATCGCTTAAAAATTGGATTAAAAAATGTAAAGCTAATTTTATGAAATTCTACGTTAATGGCGTCAGTCTAGCTTTGGGCCCCTAGTAGCCTTGTTCCGATTTTTGTCTTGTCTAAAAGAAATTAGTTCGGAAGTCAAATTGACGCAAAATTTCCTCAGTTTTCTTCGAAAAGGGGTCTTCTTTCTCTGAGGGTCATTCTGCCCCATTCTTTTCATTCGTCCTTAAGCATGTCATAAATCTTGATCGTGCTTTTCATCACTTTTGTCCGATGTGTCGAAATTCTTCTTTAACGCCCCTCCCTTTCCCCATGGGACCAGCGTTGAGAACTCATGAATACTCGTTAAAAATAATTAACTATAGATTTGGAGGGTGACAGAAGACTTCTTGCGCTTATGGGCCAGATCTTTCTCGGAACGGGAAGCAGATCCCTTGTTGACTGAATGCACATTCGGTCTTTTGGTTGTTACAGAAATAAAAAAGAACCGGGATAAATAAAATCTAACATTCTCTTTCATTCATTCCACTTCTAAAAAAATTCCAACTGCCAAGCCTTCGTGTAGCTTCTTAGTGCGACGTTTATTACAGTCAATCAATCAACAGACGAAGGGGGTATTTTCATTTACAAGCAAATAACATTCTGCATGTATTTTTCCCATCCTAAGTGTTACCTGTATTTCACTTCAAACGATCTTTTTGTCGAACCGCTTTGAATAAGAAGTTTTTCCTACTTTCTGACCACATAACACTTCTTATTTCCTCATTATTTTGAGTAACTTGACTAGCTTTTGAACTTTTTTATAATGGGTCCTAAGATTCAGAATTCACAAGGAAAATTTATATCGCTTGGAGCCATTGCCATACTATTTTATAAACGTAGAAAGGAACTCTTAATATGACTATTAATAACATTTTACGATTGTTTGCTTACACACTTCCGGGGCCCCTGTAGCTCGGGGGGCCCGTATCATTGATACGGGCCCCTGATAAGGCAGGCTATACCCCTGATGAGAAGGAATGTTCCTCAGAATTTGAAATCCATTCTTATTTTTCTCGAACTATGTTATGCTATCGGGAAATTGGGACTTATTTTGATTTTTCAATAACTGTTTAAAATTTAGCATATTTATTCCTTATAAATCTTATTTTGAGAAATTCACAAAAAAAAATTTGCTTGATCGAAAGAATTATAGGCCGCCTGCTGCCGCCCCCTTATTTCGGCCGCCCTCGTGCGGTGCACACGCTGCACACCTGCTAGGATCGGCCCTGTTGGTTAATTTCAGAACATAAAAAGTAGTAAAAAAAAATTTTTTTTTAAATCATTTTATTGTTAAACTATTTTATTGTAAAATATATATAGCATATATGTACTATAGTACATTCATTTCTGTCATATGTAATATTTAGGCACTAAAATACCATTAAATTTTGTGGTTTGGATGCAAAAATGACAGTAATCTATATAAGTGTTGTGTCTTTAATTATTGCCATAAATCGTTCCTTTCCACTTTATTTTAATCTTTAATAACGCTTTTTTAAACGTTCCTTGTTCGATGAAATTCACTGAAGGAACTCGCAGTTTTTGGAATATTGGAATTTATCACACACACAGCACTTATTAATTGATATTCATTATTAATTTTAATATATATTATGTAATTATATATTTTATTTACAACATAATATAATAATTATTATATCGTCGGCGTAATTATCAGGATGCGTAACTCCTTCTAGATGAGCTTTACATGAGCAAGTGAAAACTAATTATTATTACTCTGAGCTGGAATTATTTCAGTGCAATTATGAATCTATTCGTAAAGATGATCAAGGAACTGAATTGTGCAATTTATTTTTAGACTTACTAACTAGATTATTAAGAAAAAGGACTTACAAAATTTTTTAACTGCAATACGCAACCTTGTTTGGAATTAGGACTTTTTATTAATTACTTAGATTACAACACAGTAGGTAATATTTTCGTAATAAAAGTCAAAAATATTATTTATCACAATCAAATTGTCTGTAATAGAAACTGACAAAAAATGTTTAACCTTCAGATTTACTTATTAAAAATAAATATCTTTTTCAGTAATCTTATGAAATAGAAAACAACAGAGATTTTCGATAAGTCTTCATGAAGTCTTAAGTACCTAGTAGCTTAAGAATGAATTAACTATTTAATCACGTATATCTACTTACGCTAAAGTTGCAATTGTATAAAATCAGACTGAAAGTTTTTTGTAAAGTACTGACTTAGGTGCATACATCAGTTCTTATAAAATACAATTTGAAACAATACTTTTTTTTTTTACTTATAAGTAGGTAAGTACGTGAATAAGTTATAAAAATCAAAAAGGCTAAATTTTCGAAAGTAAATGGGAAAGTGGTAGTTTTAAAAGTGGAGTATTGTGATGCTCCTTTTCCATGGTATCTTTTAAGGCTTGCAGATGCAAGTATTCCTCTTTCTTTATTTTCAGTCTTGCCGAATATAATTGAGGAATGTTACTCCATGGAACGGCGCAAATTTTTTTCGTTTTGATTGGGAACTCTTCCCACACAGTGTTTGTATGTCTCAATTTGTAAACAATCTTTCCATCAGGTACATACCTCAAAGCTCTCATATTAGTCACTGTCGGATCACATACCCTTCAGGGCCGGCGCTAGTAGTTTCACCGCCCCGGGCAAAGAGGCAAAATACCGCCCGTTTATAACAAAAATTAAAAGAGATAACCTAAACCCTTCCCACGCTTAATGGTAAAATAAAACGTGAGCAAAAAAATTGTTATCAATAATGTTGAAGTTTCGATTAGCAAAAAATACTAACTTATTAATTTATGTTTTTAGCACTAAATTAAAATTAGGGTTGCACAGAAAAAAAGAAAAGAGTCATTTCTAGTGTATAATTATAAAATACAGATATTAAAAAATACTAAAACAAATTATAGAACCACTAAATATTAAAATTTAATTACATATTAAAAATACACATTTAAAAACCGAGAGTTAAACTTAAAAGTGTTTTTTTCTCACTTTTAATTCTGAGAATTTTTTTTATAATTTCTTTAACTTCTTCAACCAGTTCATGTTCAATGGCTATTGTTATCAAGCCGTTTAGCCGATCCTCGGTAGTTGTGCAGCATAAAAAATTTTTTAATTAATTTTAATTTGGAGAAACTCTTTTCTCCACTTGCCACAGTTATTGGGAGAGTAAGCAATATCCTTAAAACGATACCGAAATTTGGAGCAAAATCCAGGTTCGATATGAATTTTAAAATCTCGATTTGACATACTTTTATATTTAGCAAAGGCAAAACCTCTACTATCTCGTCTGCCAGGTCCAGCGAGTTTATAACTGATGAGTTCTCGTCATTTAACACTGTTTCTAGATTTTTACAATACTTTAATACAGTGATTCCCAAAGTAGTCTGTATAGACCCCCAGGGGTCTATGATGACCTGAAAGGGGTCCATGCAAGCGAAAAAATAGTTTAGGGGTCCATGAGGTGTAAATGGGGGTCTATAATAGTGACTCTCATTAAATCAGGTCATGACTTTAATCTTTAAAATAAATTTCATCAAGTGGAAACCAGATTTTACCAATTTAACAGATTTATTTACTAAATTTAGTGAGGTTAATTTGTGGTTACTAGGTTACAGCATACATTTTATTAAGACAAGAACCATTTCTGCATTTCTTTTCAGAATTAAATTAAAGTGTAATATTGGACATCGTGAATTTTCTCAATTTGTCGCAGACAATCTGTCAGAACATTTTAACCTACGTTCAACATTTATATCCCCTTTACTCAGATTTTGATCTAGCTTTTTTTTAGTTATACCACAGTAGACGAGATGAATTCATTGAAAAAAATGTCATATTACAATAGGAACTGATCAAAATAGGCCCTAATGATCTTGAGTGAGTGAATATTAACGTCGCCCTGTTCAGCTACACGAGGGCTTTTGGCGACGGACCACGTTATTTTAAACCATGGTCAAGTGACGTGGACGACACCTGAGCTGACACCCCCTCTCCAAACTACCACACCAACGGAAGGACGTTTCAGCTCTCGACAGATTTAACGTGCATCGCTGCCCTACACGGCGGGTCTTTAGTGGTACTGGGCTCGAACTCATGACATGCCTGGCATGGTCCGGTATCTTAACCACTGGGCTACTGCAGCCCTTCCCTAACGATCTTAAAATAAAGTTTAGAAATGGATGTCTCAGCAATTTTGGCTTTAAAAAGATGTACCTGTTATTTGTCGCGAATTATGGAAAATCGTGAGAAGGTTTTTAATTGCTTTTCCTAGTGAGAGGGAGTTTCAGTGAGATTGCCAATCTCAAAAGAGGGGAGGAGACTGGACACTTACTAACAAAGGATATTTAGGGTTAAACCTGACTAGATTGATATTAAATATTGAAAATTCGTTATTGAAGCACCAGTTTCATCCTTTTCATTAAAAACATTTGTTTATTGCTCAGTTATTTTATATGCAACAATTGTCTTATGTATTAAATTAATTTTTTTTTAACCAAATTTTAAATTTCCCATTAACATTTGCTTCTTTATTTTTTTAAATGCTATGCGTCCCCAATTGGAAATGAAACTTTTGAAGTAAGTATTAGTATCAGCTATCAAAAATATTTAATTTTGATAAATTTGCAAAAATTGAATTTTAGGTAAGGGGGGGTCTACCCGAAGCTAAAAAAACATGGAAAAAGGGTTCGCGAGAAAAAAATGTTTGGGAACCCTGCTTTAGAAAGTGTTTTGAGGGAGTATTTTTTAAATCACAAAATATAAATAATGAATGTACCCAAAAAAAATGTTTTTCTTTTAAAAATGAACTATTCCTCCTTTATAAGCGACAAAAAATTTTTTTTTTTTATACGAGAGGTAAAAAATATTTTTTAATTCAATCAAAAAATTTTTTAAGACGATTACGGTACATTCAAGAAAAGGAAAAACACAATATATTTTATATATGTTGAAAAAACATGAAAATATTCTACAAAACTGGTTTTTATTTATGTATGTAAAACGAAAAATAAATAAAATAGAAAAGCAAAAAATGCAGCAAAAAAATTTTTTTTTCATATATCTTTACAAAAAAATTTTAAAAATTTCCCCGGGCTTTAAAACCCCTTAAAAAAATCTGAAAAAAAAATTTTGAAAATATTGTTACCTTTTTTTGTCCGATTTTTCTTTGCCGGGCATAAGAAAGGGAACCCAAACAATTTAGTTGGGAAAGTCAAATTGAACAAGTTTCCCCTCAGTTTTTTTTGAAAAGGGGGTTTTTTTCTCAGGGTCACTTGCCCCTTTTTTTTTCATTCATAAAATTTTGCCCCCTGCTTTTCATCATTTTTTTGGGAGATTTTATCTCTGCCAAAATCTATCCTTTCAAAAAAGAAAACCCGAATTCAGGGGTTAGAAAGCAGAAAAGTTGTAAGAATTGTTGAAAGAGAAGGAACCGGATCCCAAAATTTTTTTTATCGCCCCTTTTTCCTTCTCCCATGGGACCAGCTTTGGGGAAACACGGCTTTAAGTACTAATGAATACTCGTTTAAAAAAAATTTAGGACACGACTGAAAACGTGAATATTTTAAAAATTTTTAATTTTTTTCTTCAATTTTTTTATTTTGACCGTGGAACCCGAGGAAGGGCCAATTTGAAGACCACTGGCTTTTTAATGGATTAATGTATTCCCCATTGGGCGTTTTTCAAAAACCATTTTAAAAAAATAGAGAACCGATTTAAAAAAAAACTAAGAACTATAAAATTATTTTTAACCGACTTCAGTGAAGTAATGTAGTGTGGTCTTGCATTGTCCTATTGAAACTGAGCCGTAGGTAGGTTTTGAAAGGTGAAGATAACTGTAATTAAAATGGCAGAATTAATTCTTTAATTAATTCAGAAGTAAATTAAAATAATGATTTCTTGATTTCATCTAGTAGGTTGTACTTAAGTGAACCATTTTGGCAAAAATATTCTGTTTTATTCTAAACAAAGTATTGACATATCAGTGGCGTAACGAAGAACATTTGGACCCCTGTAAAGTCAGGTTTTCGGCCTCCAATTTGGATTTTACAAAGGAAAGGTACTAGGCGGCAGTCAGGCCTTGGGCCCTAGGAGCCTGTCCTCCTTCAATGAGGGGGTGTACGTTACGCCACTGTGACATATGCTTACATTTCTAAAACTTTCAGCTGCTTCCTTGCAGTCTTGTAAAACTGTGAATTCTTAGAATTTTTTTTTATAAACTTTATATTGGTTTCAGCATTTTAAGAACAATAGTTTAAAAATCCGTTTCGTGTGGGAGGATCTTTTCATGGATTTGAAGATCACTGCATATAAATTTAATTTTCTTTATCTTATTTTTAAATCTGAAAGAATAGTATATCTTTATACTTGTGAAGTATGTTCTACATTTTTTCTGTAGCACTGACTTTGTTTGAAAACTTGCTCAAATTTTTTAGTTTTAAATCTGAATGCAAAGAACCTATTGAACAAATTATCAGTAGTAAATATATTTGGAATAGAAGGGAAACCTTTATACGTTAAAAGCTATTTGTTATGTTTGTATATTATTTATATCACTTTTTGAGAAATTGATATACTTAGAAAAGTTTATAATTTTGCCGAAATTTTTTCTGTAATGGGTATTAATTACAAACTTTTCCTGCTTTTATTTTAGAAATCTTCAGGCCAATCAAATAGGGGAATATTATTTTATTTTAATAAACCACAATTTTAAAAAAACATTTGAAATGATTAATAATTGATGGTTTGAAAAGATTCATTATTTGAAATTTTGGTAATATTATTCCTTCAAATAACATTTGGTACAAAATACTCAGAAAGGATAAGAATATGTTAATGAGAAAAAAATGACATTTTTTTTCACTTAGCAATAACTCAATCAGAGAGCTACAGGTAGTGAACAACAATTTCATAAAATTAAAATTTATTTATTTTTCTCAATAATTTTCAGTCAATTCAGTCATTTTCACTACCATTCTATTTGAACAATTAATCGTTTCTAAAACAGTTATAAAGCCCAATTAATCATATTAATTACATGAAAATCTTGTTAGATATTTTGAGCTTTAGTAGTATTAAAACGGAATTAATTTTTAAATTCTTAATTGACTACCATTTTAATAAATAAATTAATGAGCCACAATTAAATACAAGCAATTAATTTATGCATAGTTGTAAACAAAAAAAAAAATTGTTAAGAATTAAAATTGGTTATCTTAAAAATAATATTTTTTTTTTGTTTCCTTTTTTTAAATATCAATCCAGTAAAATACCACTCGAGTTGTTTTTGGATAAAGTAACATTCCTGTTCGTAAATTATTTCGCGGTTAAATACACAGATGGCGCCACAAAGCAATTGATTTTTGTTTTTGTTTTATGGCTCAAGCGAACCGCGTTTTCTGAAACAGTAATTCTCAACCTTAGTGCTGCGGCGCTTGTGTGAGCCGCCAAATTTTTTTTAAAAATTATTAATTTTATTCTGAAAAAACAGCAATAACCTGGAACCGGATTATTCGGCCGTTTAAAAGAAATAAATTTGTTATTGACCATTAGACTCATAGAAGAGAAAGTTATACGTAACTTCCGAAATTTAGATACAAAAAAATTTGATTTTCAAATCCCCCCGTTGTGTGTCTCGGATACATCTATACTTGAATTAACTTTGAATGAAGAGGGAGAACTAAGGTCTCTCTCTAATAATTGAGATTTAATTTCAAAACATTCGGAAGGGGCACTTAATTCTTTTTGGATTAAAATTAGAGGCGATTATCCCAAAACGCCCCAAAAAAAAAAAATGAATGAATAAATAAATAAGTAAATAAAAATAAAAATATTGGTGCAGTTTCGCATCTTATTTTGTAAATTTTGGATTTTCAGTTTAAATACAAAATTATGCCAACATATTTTCAAACAGTATACAAAATTTAGTGATAAAAGTGCCCAAATTCATAAGCACTGATGTTGCTGTATGAAAATTAGTTGCCTGTTTCAAGGAAAATTTTTGGGCAGGGGAACTTTATTCTCCCCAAATTACCGATGTGGGGGAAAATGATGCATATATATTTAAAATATATATTTACATAGTTAAGTAGCACAATAATCTATCATTTTAGTCAGAACTTCGTGTGCGTATGATTTCAAAACCATCTAACACATTTATTAGCGTAATATGACATATTTTATTTAGGAAGGAAAGGAAATTAGATGATCGCGGGCACCGGCGCCGCGAGGCGCCTATTCCCAGGTTTTATTTAAATGATACTACAATTCAACAAAGCATAATTTGCAAATGTATTCGTCACAAAGTTTTCCCCCCCAAACTATCGTTAAAAGATTCAAAACAGCCTGGATCCTATTTTTTAAATAAAAAGCAAGTTATTTTTATCAGTTAAATAATCTTAGGGGGTGTAACGAGAGGCCTTTCGTGGAGCCCCCGGGGTAATAAACTGCTATAGCGACTGCCGCGCACTACTAATCGTATATCCTTTTAATCTGACTGACTCTCCCTTTTGTATTTTGTGTGCTTCTGGACAACTCATGGACGCTTCTCATCTAGAAGTGGGTTCTGCATTGTGAAGAAATATTGGAGAGCTCGTTGCCAAATGACCTGATGGTCAATGGCCTGGCATTTGATAAATAAATAATAAAACTGAGAACGGAAACAGTTATAGACTATTTTTGATGACCTTTTATTTATTGGATGGCTGGGCACCGTATGCTTGCAGGAGCAAAAGGGGGTGAAAATTAATTTAAAAAAAAAAATTAAGCTTTCCTGCAAGAAATTTTCACACGGCCAAATTTAGGCAGGACATCGCTTATAAGCAATGGACAGGAAGGCTCAGTGATGAGGTCCTCCCCTTTTGTGATTAATGGGGGATTTTAAATGTTTTCTCAAAAAGGACGCCTATTTTTGGGAAAAATTCGGGGAAAATTTCAGTGGAGATATTTAATGCTAAAAAAAGGGAAAATGGAAAAAAAAAAATTGAAATAAGAAGAAAGTTCATTGTGCTGCCTCTTTTCCCCTTTATAAAATAATTTTAAGAAGCACTGTAAATATTTAATGTGTTCAACGTACTATTGCAATGTTATGAGCTTAATTTAACATTAGGTGCTTTTTACTTATCATTGTGAATATTTTTATTTTATATATATGAGGAAGAATATATTATAGAATAATATATGTAATAAAATCAGAGCTTTATGAAATTTATAATATTTTTAAGTTGATCTCATAGAAGGCAGAAAAACTAACAAGTTAAAAATAACTGATATTGTCATTTTTAAAATTTTATAATTCTCTCTAATTACATTGAATTTCTGCAGATTATTTAGTAGATAATAAAGAAATAACTTCTTTTAATAATTTCCTACTTAGATCTTAATGTTAAAGGAAAATTTTTATCTACGATAATGAATATAAATCGCTATATATGATTAGAAAATCTGTATAAGGATGTTTTACTTAACATAAATGAAACCTTTCACTTTTTATCAAAAAAAAAAAGGCTGCAAATAAACTGAATGGCTAAAATAATTGAGTAATTCATACTATATAAACTCAGTTTTACATAGCTGTATGTATATATATAATTTTGCACAGGATGCATATAATAATTCAATTCTTAGAATAATGAGATTAAAAATTTTTAAATTTTGTCTTTATTTTTTAGAATTATTAAAGAGTTTTAAGCACTCTATTTGAGGAATTAATTCCCATTTTGTGATTTACGATATTCATAAATATTTATAACATTACGATAACTATGTTAGTATTCATGATATATTAATATAAATGGAATCTCAACGTATAATTTTTTCTCACAATTTCTTTTTTTTTTTTTTATTTTATTCGAAAATTTTTAGAAACCGGTTAAGTATCAGTTCTTGTTTTCCTTTTTTTTAAAAAAAAAAAAAAAAACCCCCTTTTTATATATATATATATATATATATATATAAACGTCCTTCTTAACAATAAAATTAATTTTGTAGCTTGGGAATAGATAGTTTTCAGCTTGCCTGATTATTTCATGAATATCAATAAATTTACTGTCCCATTTTAAAAAAATGCTACAGTTTATTATTTTTTATTAACCTCGGGGAAACCCTGTATCAAAATTTGTTGGGGTTTTTTTTAAAAAATGGGGGGTTGTTAATGGGAGTAGATAACATTTTACTGTTTTTGGGGTATACACATGGGGGGTTTTTTTGTAGTTTGGGGGGGCCTCGTATTTTGAAAATTGCGGTAGCTACGACCCTAGTTATTACAGGAGATCTCACTTTCGTAAGGGATAGTTGTTTAAGACAGTGTTCCGCAACCTCCCGGTCCACGGACCGTTACCGGTCCGCGGATCAAATGTGGTGCCGGGCCACCTAAAGAACATTAAACTATTGCCATTTTTTTTAAAAATTTATTTCTCTCGGATTTGCGCAATTTTCCCAAATGGAAATCACTTTATATTCCACTTTAAAAACCCTTTTTTTTATTCTTTTTTGGTGTGACTATATTTTTTTTCCCTGAAGGCATATTTATAAATGTTACTAAATTAAAATTGTTAAATAAAAAAACAATCTAAAATATAAACAATCAACGTGTCCTACCCTCAGCGGGCCGCGGTAAAATTATCAAACGTTGACCTGTCAGCGGTGATAAAAAGGTTGGGGATTGCACTGGT
Source organism: Trichonephila inaurata madagascariensis (assembly GCA_019973955.1). Taxonomy (NCBI): domain Eukaryota; kingdom Metazoa; phylum Arthropoda; class Arachnida; order Araneae; family Nephilidae; genus Trichonephila; species Trichonephila inaurata. Next base: position 18,021 of record BMAV01015938.1, read on the forward strand.
TAAGGTACCGAAAAACTTTCCAGAACCGTGTTTTTGGGAAAAGGTATAAATGGATTTTTTTTGTGATATTTAGTGTCAATTAGATTAGAAAAATGTATAAAAAATTTTTTTAAAGGACTTTTTGGGAAAAAAAAAACTATTTAAATACAATTTTTTGGAAAAAAATGAACTTAGAAAAACCCTTTTTTCAAAAATGCTTTTCGGAAAAAAGCTTCTATTATAATAACTTTTTTTGCCTGTATATAGCTCAGGCTTCTGTACAGAGGCTCAGCTATGAGTTTTAAAAAATTCAAAATCATTTTCAGAGTTACAACTTTTTGGGAAATAAATCGGGGGTTTTTTTTCTTAAAATTCGTTCTGTTGTCGTAAAACATGGATAAACCCACTTCTAAGTTACATATTTAAAAAAATTCTAGTTGAGCCTCTGTACAGAGGTCTAAATTATATACAGGCAAAATATTATTATAATAGAAGTTTTTTCAAAAAGGGAAAAAATATTTCAAAAATGGGTCATTCTTTGTTCTTTTTTTGTCAAAATGGGAAAATTAAATAATTTTATTGTAATACTTTTCCCAAAAACAATTTTATTCATTTCAATCTAAGTGACATTTAAATATCATAAATATTATCCATTTATAAAATTTTTCCCCTTTTCCCAAAACGTATTTGGGATACCAAAAAATTTAAAATTGGACTTGGTTTATATTGGGAATATTTATAAAAATATTGCTATCATACATAAATTAGCTCTCAAATAAAGTACTCCTTTGAAGGCATTTGAAGAATTTGAATACTTTTAACTGTTACTTTGAGAGAAGGTGACAGGAAAATGTCATAACAATGTGATCTATACTTGAATCCTTGGTTTGGTGTATTATCAGGAGACTGGAATTCGGGCAAACTCAGATAACTTGCACTGTTAGAGTGACAAGAAGTGTCGTAGTTAGGCCGTGGCATCGATTCTAAGAAATATGGCATGTTCAACATCGGCCAGGACAAGGTCGTCCAAATGCTACCACAACAAATAATGACCGATATATCCTGTTAACAGCCAATGCGACACAGATTGAGACAGAAAAGCCAATGCGACACACATTCAAAGACAGTTTCTTTTGGCAGCAAGACGAAGAGTCTCAAGCCAAACCATCAAAAATAGGCTTCTTACAGATAGTCTGTATGCACGTAAGCCAATGGTATGTATTCCGTTGACAGCATGACACCGTGCTACCAGAAAAAAGTGGACTGCTAAACATTGAGATTGGATGCAAAGGGATTGGAATCAAGTGTTGTTTGCAGACGAGTCCCGATTCAGTTTAGAGTGTGACACACTGGCGTAGCTAGTTCTCAGTGGGCCATGTATCAAAATTCCTTAGGGGCCCCGTTTCACGTATGGGAATACTGTTTGTGGGACTGTAATTACATGTGTTGGGGTCCTTGTAGCTTGGCGGCACCGTATCATTGATACGGCTGATACGGCGGTAGCTACGCCCCTGTGACGAAATGAGAGAGGCATTATCATTAAGAGAAATTATCAAAAAACACCAAGTTCAAATTTCGCATTAAATGTATTCTTATAATTAATTTGTAATTAATTACTCAATAAATATTTTATTTTCTTTCTTGTACATATAATTTTATTTAACATTGAAAATCATTATCATAAACTATTTTAAATAGTCTATTACACATAAGTAAAATTCTTTTAAACTTATTTTATTGTTAGTGTACCGCCAAATTTTGAAATTGTTAATAGTGCACGGCAACAAAAAAAAATTGAGAATTACTGTTCTAAAACGTACAAATTATTCACGCTTGACTTCATTAAAAAAATTTATTTTGAGAATAAAGCTACCATTTTGACATTTTCATAAAAACGCAGTCGTTTAATTTTCTTGTTATTCATGACTGGAATAGACTGACATGCATCAGAAAATTAGTTTACGGTTTGTCAGATTATCTCTGCGCTCCTATATTTTTTGAATTTCTCCTAAGGACACAATCACAATCTACACCCCCGCAACCCAGCACGGCCCAGAATAATAGAGGGCCCCAAGACTGACTGACGACAAGCACGTAGTAAGATCTGGCTTGGGGCCCAAAACCGGATTTCACAGGGGGCCCTAATGTTTCACTGCAAAAGGAGGATTACATTTGAAACGTTGTTCAGATAGGTATCTTTTCTTTACTTAGCCGTGTGTCCATGACTATTTTGAAAGTGAAGCCATGCAACTTAATGTCTCAGCCAAGCACATTCAGTATTCATGAGATCAGTCATGAAGGAAGAATATTCGATCTGAGAACCTTCTGTTCCGTAATTAAGTACTTTAGCGATCACGCCAAAACGATCGTCTTCGCGTGATGACTATTACTGGTTTATATAGATATCACACCACCACATACATTTCAAAGTTGTTTGTAATAAGTGAATATACGAAACTACCGTATAATTGCACCCATGTTTACGTAGGAAGAAGTAAAGTTACGAAAAATGACGAAGAAATTGTATGTTATAAGAAGACTTCACATTTTTTGATCCATTATAGAATTATGCTTAATTTATTTTGTTCACCCTCATTCAGTGTATTGATGCATTATGAGTATGAATATATTAGTTTTTCTAATTTTTCAAAGGCTAATTTTCATTTTAAAACGATATCCTTTTCGATTTAAGGATTTTTCCTAATCTCTATTGCTATCCTGTTGTTTATTTTATAAATACAATTTAAAGACTCCCCCTTTCTAAAGTAGCTTATACTTAGCATAAGAAATTTATTCACTATTTTTCTTTGATAAACATGTCTTTTGAGAAACTTTGAAAGAATTTTTAATAAAAGTTTTTAATTGTAGACGAAATTATCTTGGCGTGGTACTTCGTATTTTTGAGCCACGGTCAAGAAACGAGGACGATACTTGAACCGTCACCCCCTCTTCAAAGTCCTACACCACGCCAATAGGAGGACTTTGAACCTTAGCAGATTTAGCGGTATCAGTCCCTCTATATGATGGGTGTTTAGTGACACTAGATTTTAAACCCGTGACTCGGCAACGCTGACCACAAGTTCACTACCAGGACCACTCGCAGTGGCGTAACCTACACCCCCGCAACTTTCATATCGGGGGTCCCAGGATTCTAGGAAACCTAAAGCCTATGTTATGTTATGGTTTTGCAATTCTTTGTAAGATCCGGCTTGTGGTTCAAAACCTGCCTTGGTAGTTTCCCCCCTCCCTCCAATGTTCTCCGTTATGCCGCTGACCACTCGGTCACTACGGCCACTGGCTTAGCTAATCTTGAGTGGGCCCTGTATCAAATTCTTGTTTCTTGGAGGCCTTTTTGGGGGCCTCTTAACATTTTAGGATCATTTTCCTTACGTATTTTGGGGCCCCTGAAGCTTGGGGGCCCCATATATTGGTACGGCTGTTACGGCGGTAGCTTACGCCCCTGACTACGGCCACTAATATTTCTATCAGATATGCCTCTTTTTCTTTTCAGTTCCTACTATTAGCTCACATGTCTTCCTATATATATATTTATTTATATATATGTCGTAGGGAAATGATTAAATTAGGGATTTCATCAAATACCTAAGGGACATGATCAATTCACGCAAGATGTTAAAAATAAGAACTCTGTAAAGTGATTTCCCTAAGGAAAGTAAGTGATTTGATCAAATCCCTAACCTTTTTCAGTGAAATCATGAAATAATATTGTCAAGAGTTTAGAAGTGTTTATTTAGCAAATATGGTGCATAATTAAAAGTAGAGTAATTAATACAACAATAATCATTGAATTACAAATTATTTATTCGAAACTAATTAACAAAATAATTAGATAATAAAGCTGGTATTTTTTTTCTAAGAAAAAGATATTTGTAGTAGAATTTCAAACATTTTTTAAAAAAAATTATACATTAGTGTAGAACTTCAGAAATATCCTGCTTTATTTGTAACACCTTTTTTTAGTTATTATTTCCCTTTTTAAAATAGCTTTTTTTATTATCAAAAAGCCTTTTTTTATCTGTAAAGAGGGCGTGGTTGAATTCCCTAATTTTTTTGTTTACATTTTTCAATCGAAGTTTTATCCAGTTTCTAATTTTCAGGCATACAAAAGATATGTATCAGTCGAAAGATAATAATGCAAAGAATATAACTAAATAAAATTAAAAAAGGATATTTAGGTCATTTTGTTTTGGTGCGTCACGTCAGAACCCCTACGCTGCCTGACACGGAGGAGGAGAGAGGTAACAATCTACAAATGCTGACTAGTTCATTTCATCATTTCACTAAAACAGTTCGGGGATTTGATCAAATCACTTACTTACATCAGGGAAATGACCTCAAAGAGACGTTATTTTAACATCTTCCGTGAATTAATCATTTCCCTTAGGGATTTGATGAAAGTCCTAATTTCATCATTTTCCTGCGACATTATGTCTTTTTCAAATCTTCAATCGTTAATAAAATGCGTTTTATTCATCAATTCAAGTTAAAATACATTTTTTTAAACTTGTAGTTAACGACACTTGATGTTAATTCTGTTTTTTTAAATATTAATTCATTAATTAAATTTTATTTTTTAATTTTAAATTTATTCTGCGTTATTTCTTGTGAAGTGAGAACTATCCACAACAGATGGCGCCTGTTAAACTGATAGTGCAGAGGTCGCCAAAGTGGTGGACCACGAGAAAATTTCGCTGCTCCCCAGAAAAATGTGGAATATATTTATTCATCACGTTAAATTATGTTTTAAGATGCATTGAAACGTAATTCAATTCATTACAATGCATGAAAAGTTATAAAAACGCTACTTCATAGAATAACGCCATTTCATAGGAATGCATAATGCTAAAAGTTTGATGTACTCAAACCATTTTTTTAATCGTTTTGTTTTTACACAGTTTTTGTTTATTTTATTATGGTTTATTAAAAAAGCTTACATAATTTGGTTACAATTAATAGTTTCGTTTTATTAACTAGGTGCATTTTATGTGACCTTAGATCACAATTTTTTTCTTATAAATATATTTATATTTTCTTATAAATATATTAAATCCGACTACGTTCGGAACCATGATTTTGCAAAAGCGTATAAATGGATACTGTTTATGATATTTAGTGTCACTTAGATTAGAAAGTGTATATAAAATTGTTTTAAGAATATTATTACAATAAAAAACTATTTAAGTACAATATTTTGACAAAAAATAAACATAGAATGACCCATTTTCGAAATATTCTCCTTTTGCGAAAAATGCTTCTGTTATTATAATATTTTGCCTGTATATAGCTCAGACCTCTGTACAGAGGCTCAACTAGAATTTTTGAAATATATAACTTAGAAGTGGGTTTATCCATGTTTTACGACAACAGAGGGGAGCAATTTTAAGAAAAAAACGCCGATAATTATTTCAAATAGTTGTAATTTTTTTAAAATAATCGGAATTTTTCAAAACACATAGTTGAGCCTCTGTACAGAGGCCTGATCTATATACTGGCAAATTATTATTATAATAGAAGCATTTTTCACAAAAGGAGAACATTTTGAAAAAAGGTTATTCTAAATTCATTTTTTTGCCAAAATATTGTACATAAATAAATTTTTTTTGCCAAAATGTCCTTAAAACAATTTTATACATGTTTTCTAATCTAAGTGACACTAAATATCACAAAAATTATCCATTTATACTCTTTTGTAAAATCACCGTTCCGAACGTATTCGGATACCTTAAAAAATCTGATTAGTGGTCCACGAGATTTAAATAATGCATTTACTGGTCCGTGAGGTCAAAAAGTTTGGCGACCGCTGTTGCAATGGATAATACTTGATGTAAAATATTTTTTGCAAATCTTAATTCATTAGTTAAATTTAATTAACTAAAATAAAAATTTTCTTTGTTGACCTAAGTAGGAATTGACTGTTTTTGTAAATTTTTTTATATTACTTGTTAACATTGATCTTAAAAGCTGAAAACATCGAGTTCATCAATCAGTCCAAGAGTTAATTTGTAAGAAAATACTTTAAAAAAAAAAAATCCTATTAAGATGATAAAACGAGGGATAAAAGAAATTCTTCGTTTTTCGAAGACGAAACAGTGAGGAATTCGAAAGGGGAAGAGGAAAACTCGAAGAAAGAGCGGTGAGGAAAAAAAAAAAAAGGAAATATTGCTAAAACATCTTGCATGTTCATTGCTCGTGTTTTCTCAAGAAAATAAACCTCATGAGAGGGTGGGGAAAACATCGCTCATTTCTCTGGGGTGTTGTAAATCTCGCACTTATCTTAAGAATTTAAATCTCTGAGGGAAAAAGCAGGGGATTCTTAATTAATGGTACAGACTCTAAGGAACCACATAACTCACCAAAGCAAATGTTTTTTGTATAGTTTTGTATGTTGGTAAGAAATTTACTTAAGAGCAAAAACTAGAATGGCATTTGAAATAGATGTTAAGTATTTGCCTCTTTTAACATTAAAATATATATATATATTTAAATAATTTTTTTTTTACTGTTTAAAGAAATATTACAACCGACAATATTATGTCCACTTTAATTTTTTGGAAACCATAAAGTAAATAAAAACTGTAATTAAATTCAAACACAGAATATATATATATTATAATTAGATTTCAATAATTTTGAATAATGCAATAAATAATTAAGTTAACAAAAATGTTAGCAATAAATGAAAAATACCCTGTTAACAAATTATAAGACTACTTGTCTTAAACGAAAAAAAGTATAATTTATATGATATTGGTCCTCCATTTTTCTCTGGGATGACATTGTGTGCTGAATGATTTTCTTTTTGGTCCTAGGAGATCGTTATATCAGACAGATGCCAAGTATAACAAGTTGCCCTGACAGGGCTTCATGACCATATTGATTTCCTCTATTCCGTTTCAATATATTGTTGTTGTACGAACGAAAGACGTGAGATAGATTAACTCAACGATACTCAACCTGCGGCCCACCGAGCATTTTTAAGTGGCCCCGGTCCGTGCCGCGCGATTGCTCTTAAAAATTCACTTATTTAAGAGCAATATACAAAAAAAATTGGTGTCAAGAAATCAAATATATCAATTTTGTTCTTTTCTGTCGATGTCGTACGAGTGCGAATTGATATTCTTTTTCTGTTTGTAACGGTTACGGTTAGTGATAACAGACAACAGTGGAATAGTGACAGTTTTATGGGTGGAACTAATTTTAAACTATCTTTCACATCTTACAAGAGAAAAATATTCGAAGAAAATACATCGTTTCAAGACGATTGGGAGGTTGACTATTTTGTAGTGAAAAACAGACATGGACCAGTAATTGTTTGATTTGTCACGAAAGTGCTGCATTTAAAAAATACCAATAAACGGGAACCATTCAATGACACTTTTTCCTCGAAGATCTCTTTCAAGAGATAACAAATAGGCTTTCTTGAATAATCTTTGTAACAGTAACAAAGTGTTTTGTCAGTGGTAATGTCACAGTGGTAAGAAAAAAAATCTTATGAAATTTGTTATATTATTGGTAATCCTATGAAACCGTTTATTGATGCAGTAATTGTGAAGGAGTATTTCTTAAATGGTTCTAATTCAGTGTTAGTGACAAAAATAAAAAAGAAAAAGTAATTTAAAAATGCAAAACAGAGTTTAAAAAATTTTGATCAATTTTCCCATTTTAAACACCCCGACCCCCTTTATCCTCACGATGCGGCCCTCGTGAAATTGCTAACGTACGTTTGCGGCCCGCATGAAGTTTCTAACATACGTTTGCGTGAAATAGCTGACCTATGTATGCGGCCCAGCAGGAAAAAGTCTGAGCACCCCTGGATTAACACAGAAACATATAACACACAATCACAGAAGAATACAGATATTATATTACAAACTATGATCCCAGCAAAGAACAGAAAAAGGTACGCTGAAATTACTTTCGAGACCTGAATCCATTTCAGGTGAATGTCCGATTTCTTTTCACGAAGATACATTCATGCCTTACTTGGAATTCGAACTCGAAACCACTCGATTGCAGGCCGGGTGTCATAACCATCATACTGGGTGGGGCGGCCCAATGTAATGTTGTACCAATGCAATAAACTTAACAGCAATTGGAAAAGTAATGCAACATTGCCCCTTGCTATGTCGTGTATCTCTCTGAAATCGCGAATAAAGGTTTTCGTTCAGTTGCTACCTTACTTTTTGGTAATACGTTGAGAGTATTCTCAACACATTTTCAAACTAACCTCTAGGGAAATCTATTTTATGGATTGTTTGAATATGAAGTAACCATGATACACATGCACGTTAGGTTGCTTTTAAATAGGTATGAAGTGTGATCTCATGAAGAATGTTGAGATTGTAGTTGAAAAGTGAGTTTTTGATTTATTTTAGAATTAGCCAGTTTGATAAACATTTGTGGATTTATGTTATATTAGGAACTTGCTTAGCTATGTTTCCAAGCTAGTATCAGTTGGGTGAATATTTATTATTACTGGTTAGGATTCGAGATTTCTCGTGATTAGAATTTCGCTTCTATTGAATGCTAGCCATAAAATATTTATATTCTAACATACTAGATTGAATAAATTTGTTGAGTTTTATAATAATGTCGACTGATCATTCATTGCCAAACAGTAATACGAACTCTGGTCCGTTTCAAATTTACTGAGTTTTTAGTAATTGTGTAAAGACATAACACGAAAATTATGTATACATATATAGATATCGTTGAGTTATTATATTTATGCAGGTTCGAAAAAAACGAATAAATTTTTAATAATCTTAATAAAAAGAAAAAAAATTAAAATTTAACTGTTAGTCACAGAAACTCAATTTCATCCATTCCACAGGAGGTACAGAAAATAGAATGTTTTTGTAGTCTTCCAATTAGCCACTTTCATGTCATATCTATTTAGAAGCCTCCCTGTTTGTTCGTGTATCCACACAAAAAAAAATCCTAATCTCGGAGTCAGGGAATAAATTATTCAATGCTTTAAAAAATATTTATTATAAGTGTATTCAATGGTGCACACAGGAATTTTTCAAGGGAGAAGTCCAGGGTTGAAAGTCCACCATTCTTGTATCATGCTCCTTTTGATTTTGTCGATTTTCGGGAACAAAAAACGGTAAAAAATTAATTAATGAATAAATAATTAGCATTAATTAAGAAAATTAATTATCAATAACAAATACTTGATTAAATTTTATGTACTATATACATAGGATTATAATAAATCGGAAAAAAAATAGAGGGCTTTGGAAGAGGGGTCCGGACCTGGGGATAAATATATCATTTTTTATACTAATTATTATTAAGCAAATTATATAATTTTTTATACAAATCGTTTTATGACTCGAATGAAATAGATATTAAACATGTAGTACATTTGTATGATATGCTAATCAATTATTTGTACATAAACTAATTATTTTTTCTTTATTTGTTTTCAGGTTAAAAAGTTCTTCCACAGGAAATTCCACAGTTTTTTTTACTATTATTTTATCCAGTCCTCCAAAGGATTTGTCTTTGAATATACCATGCTGCCATCTATTAACGAATTTGAAAACTAAAAACATGTTAAAATTTGGGAGGAGAGAAATTTATTGTAATAATTTCTAAATTCAGTCATAAATACACATTACTGTCAGAATATAACACCTGAAGTTTCAGGAATAATTTTGAATAAAATTGCTGAATTTTCGCAATGTTATTATTTTTTGCGCATCTTTAAAAATATTATTTATATACATTAGATGTTTTTTGTGCAGTCAATTCTACTTTCAAAGGAAATTGTCAAAAGTCTATAAATATTTTCGAAGACTCTCCTATTCTTATTTAAGTGTTATTTATGGGAAGGAACTCTTTCCACAAGTATCTTCTAATTTTTTAAAAGAGAACCGGTTTCGTGCAAAATATTTTAGTTTCTTTCTAAATGTATCGTAATTTACTATGGACTTGTATTTTTTTTAATATTTAAAATTAATATCTTAAATTTTATCAAGTTTTCTTTTAAATATCAGAGCGATGAATATTAATTTATTTTCTATTTAGTTGATAATTATTTTAAAATACAAGAGCCTAGCTTTCCTTTTGCACACAAACTACTTGCTAAAAAGTTCTTTACATTAAAAAAATTAATAAGATAAAGGTTTTTGCTTGGAAATGCTACATTCATAATTGAAAAATGTTTTTATAAACTGATAAAAAGCCAGTTGTAAAAATGGTCGATATCAGACCTCATATAATTTAGCAAAGTATGATTTTGACGCAGAAATTCTGCAGTACTCAATATGGTCGTTAGGGGTCAAACGGGTGTTTTACTGCAGTGGATAGTAAGAAAACTGGAAGTGGGAAATGAAACTGGGGGAAAAAAAAAGAAAAGAAAAGAACTTAGAAAGAACCGTCTTTTTTCTCTCTAAATTTCAAAGAATTTTAAATGCAAGCAAAGATTTTAATAAACTGTTCTTTTTAACTTCGATAGAATTATAGATAGAATTCGATAGAATTAGAACAGATTATTAAAAATTTATATTTTCATACATAAATATTTTAAAAATATAATATATTATTATTATAATATAATGCACCACCTGAGTGGTAAGAGAATATTAACAGAACTTTAATAATTAGGTAGATTTATAAATATTATGTTATATTCTAAGAATTTATAACGGAACATTAAATAGTGAAGGGTTCATACATTGAAAGCTGTTATTCATTTATGTTTTTAAGGTATCCGACTACGTTGGGAACCGTGATTTTGCAAGAGGGTATAAATGGATAATATTTATGATATTTAGTGTCACTTAGATTAGAAAATGTATATAAAATTGTTTTAAAAATGGCATTACAATAAAAAATTATTTAAGTACAATATTTTGACAAAAAATGAACATAGAATGAAAAAATTTCAAAATATTCTCCATTTGTGAAAAATGCTTCTAATATATAATATAATAATATTTTGCCTGTATATAGCTCAGACCTCTGTACAGAGGCTCAACTAGAATTTTTGAAATATATAATTTAGAAGTGGGTTTATACATGTTTTACTTCAACACAGGGGAGAAAATTTAAGAAAAAAACGCCGATAATTATTTCAATGGGCTGTAACTCTGGAAATAATGTGAATTTTTCAAAAATCGTAATTGAGCCTCTGTAAAGAGATCTGAGCTATATACAGGCAAAATATTATTATGATAGAAGCATTTTTCACAAAAGGAAAACATTTTGAAAAAAATGTTATTCTAAGTTAATTTTTTGCCGAAATATTGTATTTAAATAAATTTTTTGTGTCACAATGTCCTTAAAACAATTTTATACATGTATTCTAATCCAAGTAACACTAAATATCATGAAAATTATCCATTTATGCGCTTTTTTAAAATCACGGTTCCGAACGTAGTCGGATACCTTAATGTTATGTAATTTTAATCGCTCGTAATGTATCAGCTGTTTTATGTTAGTGGCAATGGCCAAAATTCATTTTCGGCGAACGAATAAGTAAAATTATTTTACCTCCAAATTTCTCTGCTAACAGAAAACATCTTTACTTTTGAGCATAGCGAATAATCAAGCAAATTTATAAACACGGATAAAAATTTAAATACAAAATAAACTAATTGTCGGAAAAACATATGTCGCACATTACTCATCAATGTTTTAGATAATCAGAGAGGGAAAAGACCACTTATTTACTCAATTATATACTGATTTCCTTTATAAACAAAAGCAAAAGTTGAACAACGATCATCATTGTTTTGACATGAAATTCCAATATACTAACTGAATAATTTCAGAGCATTCAGTAGTCACCATGTAGACAGGCTGATGCACGCTACATCTGTTGAGGCTCATACTCCTCATGTGTTGGCATGGTGTGGAGCTTTGGAGAGGGAGGTGCCAGCTCAGTTGAAGTTCTTGTCATTTGACCGTTGTTCAAAATTACGAGGTGCGTCACTAATAGACCTTGTGTTATTTTAAAAGTGGGGCATTATATAATACCGTAATTATCCTAATCAGAATGATGCTTGAAATAATTCTAGAATAGTCAAAACTCTTTCCTTCATAACTCACGTGAATTTAAATTTGGGAATCGAGTTGGTGATAGTATCAGTCGATTTTATACAGCTAACCTGTAAAGTTGAAATAATGTGGAGATTAGGAATCATGTATATCGTTGGATTGATGGTAATTATAGACATGATAGAAATTTTAATGTACGTTTATTTCTTCTTCAAATAAATATAATCTCTCACAATTCTTTTCTTTTATACTCGATTAAGCCTGAAGAACATTCGACAATTATTTTCTTGTATTCGGCAGAAGAGCTATTTTTACACTCATTTGTCTGTGAATTAATACACAGGGTGTCCCTGGTTCATAGGAAACAAATTTTAAGGGGAACATCATAAGGATTCAGATTTGCATAGCAACCTATGGTTGGAAACGTCTTCGTTCGGTGCTAGGTGGTATTGTTTTCAAGAGCATATAAGGAAATAGACCTGCATTACCGCAGTCATAAAATTCCTAGACATGCTAGAAATTTGGCTTTCAGATTGGAGAATTGCGATTAATGTTGATAAATCTCAAGCAATAATATTTAGGAAATGGGGTGTCATCGACCAACCATTCCATCTTACACTCTTTGAAGACAACATCCAGTGGGTTTCGTTGGTGTGTTACCTGGGCCTACACATAGATAGCCGCTTAACTTACAAAAAACACATAGACAATCTTGCAGATAAATTCTGCGGTAGAATTTATTTAGCCATCTCCCTTATTGGAAGAAGGTCACCTCTATCTCTGGAAAATAAAATTATACTCTACAAGCAAATTTTGCGCCCAGTAATCACCTCTGTTGCTCCCATCTGGGGGGCAGTAGCCACCACTCACATGAAGAGAATTCAAATTATTCAAAATAAACTTCTTCGCATCATAACTAACGCACCTTGGTACGTTAAAAACGATCTGCACATGAAGCCGATTTCTAATTACATCACTAAGTTATCTAGAAATGTTTTTAAAGCTATTGAAACTCATGACAATCCAATTATTAGAGCACAAACACTGTTCACTTATCCACAACCTAAAATTCATTACGCATACTCATCGACGAAGTGGAGAAATCCTCTCCGCCCCCAGAACACAACAAAAACACCCTTTAAACATGTAAACAACACATTCAGTTTCTGCATAGCATCTTAGACTGGGTCAGAAGGGGTGAACTGTCACCCGTACTGATTGATTGCCTCGGTAATCCAGCTCTCCTTCCTGCCGCTTCCTCTATTCGAACTCGTTAGATCGCCTGGCTTGGGGTTACGCCATCCCTCCTTGCTTGTGCGGAAGCATAGTGATTTGTTTATATTTCTATTCATATTCTATCTTTTTCATCCATTCTATTGGGTAAAAGCGCCTGCGGCACTGTCATCCGCGTAAATCTAATTTTAGTTTAGTTTACCGCAGTCATTTGAGCTGTCATCTCCCGCAGAAGAGTATGTAACGTCTTACGTTCACAGAGCTGGCAGATATGCTCCTGATTTACGGATTGGCGGAAGGAAATGCACGATCAGTATAAAGATTATAACACGAAAGATACCCACAGAGAAATGCACCAAACTTCCGGATGTTTGTTAATTTGCATCACAATTTGTGTGAATATGGATCATTAAGAGGTTATACTCATAGTGAGAGTGGGCCACACATTTCAACGGGCCACGGTATCCATCACATTTTGTTTCATGCATGGAACAAAATGTGTTGGATACCGTTCGAAAGAATCCTAGTACTATGTAGGAAGTTCGAGTCACTCATGGCCCGCCATGGGTTGCTATGCAAATCTGAATCCTTATGATGTTCTCTACCTCCCCTTAAAGTTTGTCCCTATGAATTTGGGACACCCTGTACATTATTCCCCTTTAAATCTATTATACAGTGAAGTGCTAATCGCCCGCTGTCCGTATTGGATTTCGAAGTTTCAAATCAATCGCAGCCAAGTCCGTTTGTCATAAAATATGTCGTGTGCTGTATCTGAACTTCGATTGGACATTCAGTACAGTCCTATACTTGTTTAGATGGCAATCTTAAATAAGGCTTATTTTAAAGACAGAGCTTGTATTGTGAGCATCATGAAAAATCATGCTAGGATTTATTTCTCAATTAATGTGTTAAATGAACACGTTCTAAAATTTGTACTTGAAGTACAGTCTTTGTTCCCGAAGAGTCCTCTGAATAATGTCCCTCGTACAAACTATTATATCTTATTTATTCGCTTAAGGTAGAAAATTCACAGAGAAATATAATGAATTTGTTTCATTGATTAAGATATCTTTCAGAATTGAATAGAAAAAAAAAGCTTATTTCTTAAATAAAAACAGCTAATCTGAGATTTTCCACCGATCATTCTCATTCTTTCTTAATAAAACTTTTGCGCATGCATTTTTAAGTCTCGAGCTCATTATTTGATTTGATTTTAATTTATGTCCCAAATTTGAGACTACACAGTGCCCTACAAATTTCAAAAATACCGATTTTTTTTGCATTTTGTTGTGGCTCATATCATTGGGAAGCTTAGTATTCTTATTATTTCGTACATAAATGCTTTGTGTTTCAAAGTTTTTGTGAAAATATTGTATTAAGATTAGGCTGAATAACCCGTCGTTGTAACAAATATCATCAATATTATGCAAAAATATATTTTGAATAAAAGGAATATTTTCAGTCATATTTAATTATAGTAGTGTTTTAATGTAAGAAGTTGGAAATAACATATTAAAAAAATTAGAGCTTTATAGGTATTATTATAGATTTTTCTTTATGACTTTACAAACTTTAAATGTGTTTTTATCAGATTTTTTAATTTTGAAGATATAAGTATTTTCTAATCCCTAAGGCCTTTTATCTGTTCAAGATAGAATCTTAAAATTTTTGTATATCCTCCCAAACGTATGTTCTATAAAAGTTAGTATGAATTTAGGTCTTAGATATTGTTTTCAAAAAATTTGAAATTATTAAAAATTGTATTTAAAAAATTTTCGTGTTTTTTCCAGATTTAGCTAAAAAATAATTATTAAAAATCAACAAGGGAACAGATTTTCAAACCCATACTAACTTTTGTTTGCAATAACCTAAGAAACATAAATCACTTAAAACGACTAAATTTTTTTAAAAATTGGGCATTTTATAAAAGTTTGAAAAAAGTTAAAAAATTCTTAATTTTTTAAAATTCAAAAATAATGGTTGGTTAAACTGATTTTTTTTACTTTCAGAATCAACACAACTGAATATATAATACAATATGAATACAAAACATAAATTATTTTTACTCTTACTGTGTTACAGAAAAATGTTGTGAAAAAGGGTACTGTGTGTTGCCTTAAGCAACACGATAGAATTTGACGAAAGACCTTGTTGTTTAGAACCACCTAAAGTAGACAACGAAGATACCTAAACTTGCATCTCCCTTTTTCCGCAAATTTCCACACCACTCCAACAGAAGGACTTCGAACTTGGATAGATTTAACGTGCATCAGCACCTCTACAAAGCGGGTCTTGAATGAAACTAGATTTCGGATTCCCAACTCGAGAATGCCAGCCACGAGTTCACGACCATGACCACTCGTCTATATGACCTTGAGCACGTTATAAAAGCAGCTTTTATTACGCATTTGATCAAGTTAATTACTTGTACTAGTATTAACTTTATATTTTATAACTGCATTTTAATACGTTCCGTTGAAAAATAATTAATGTTATAATTGCATTTTAATTTTGTTAACCCTTTTTTTTTTGGAAATAATTATTCGTTTATACCTTCTACTTTCCTACAAATATTACCCGAAAACACGAAAATATTGCTATTTTTTGTTTAAGTGTTAAAGTGGAAAAAAGTGGAATAAAATTTATATAATTTTTGTGCAAATATGAACACTATAAATGCGTGGAAATTCAAGATACAGAAACAAGTGTTTTCTTAACACCGTATTTACTCGAATCTAAGCCGCACTTTTTTCCGATGTTAATGCTACTGAAAATAGGGTGCGGCTTAGAATCAAAGGAACAAAAATTTGTTGGATGGAGTATTTAGGTACATGTATGCGTTTAAAAGTTAAAAAAAACTAAAAAAAATAATTAATTGTATTCACTTCTTATTAGTTCTCATTTTAAATTTATTTTAATTTCGTAAAATTGGATATCTCTTTCTCTCGATAAACTATTTTACATTATTTTTCATTTTTCAC
This sequence comes from Trichonephila inaurata madagascariensis, assembly GCA_019973955.1. NCBI lineage: Eukaryota > Metazoa > Arthropoda > Arachnida > Araneae > Nephilidae > Trichonephila > Trichonephila inaurata. The sequence goes on from BMAV01015938.1 coordinate 34,244, forward strand.
AAAATTTTGTTCAAAATTTGGGGTGCGACTTAGAATCGATGGTGGCTTAGATTCGAATAAATACGGTATATACTGTTTATTAGTGTTATATGAATAACACCTTTTGAAGGTTGTCCCATAGCAATAGCAATGCTGAATAACTGTGAAATAAATTCCCCCTTTCTAAAAATCAATATTTAAAGTTAATCAGAATATTCCGTAAACGTGATAAATACTTTTGTTTCGATGTATGATACAGCTCTAAAAAAAGTCCTTAAAAATATTTATTGAGAAAGTTTTGTCTTAGACTTTTTATTGTGTATTGTTAAATGCCAGAGATTTATTCTTATGCATTTTGCGATTCGTAACAAACTGTATACATCTGATATATTGGTTTATTTATTTATTTTTTATTTTGACAATAAAAATGCTGATAACAAAAATATGCTCAGTATCCATATATATATATTAATTATATCAAAATAAAACACACACACACACACAAAAGAACATTAAGTAAATTAATAGGTGCAGAAAATCTTTTCCCATGGAATAATTTTTTTAAATAAATTTTTATCTTTGAAATATTTTGTAAAATGTATCACAAGATTTAAAAAAAAAATGTTAATTTTTATATTATATTGCCTCCGTAGATCTTTTCTGCTCCTTTCTAGTTTTTCTGACGTCCAAAATAGTTCATTCATGTCGAAAGCTTATGTTCCAATGCTTCCATGAAGTAAGTCAAAACGTTGGTTACATATTTTCTGGAACAATTTCTTCGAATAAAATTTTTGACTACTTAAGTGAAATCAAGGAAAATGTTTATTGAAAATATTTTCATGTATGTTAATGTTAGTGAGAAATATAAGATTTAATCCTGATAAGATAAATTTGGAGAAGAAAGATAAACTAAGATAAATTTGGAGAAATAACTAAATATTTTTACAATGGTTTTACTTAGAATTTTTTTTTTTTTTTAAAAAAAAGGGATAGTTTTTTTAAATAATTTATAAAATTACAGCGTTTTAAAATTCAATTTCATCAACATGGTACACATGTCGCACTGTACCTATATAAAAGAAAAAGATTCCAAGTATTGGAATCTTTTATCAGAATTAAAAAACAAACTAAAACTGGCTTTTTATTCGAGCATGCTTTCATAAAAAAATTTCATTAATATCAATCGATTTTTTTTATCAGTCCTATATTTTAATTCAAATGACAATCAAAATTTCCTTTCAGATATTCAAAACAAATATAAAAGCATTTTTAAATCTTACAAAAATATTTGGTTGAGATGCCTAAATTAGCCTAACTTTCGAGTGCGTAAGAGTTGAGAATTATATTACCGTCTCGCTGTACAGCAACACGAGGGCTATTGGCGACGGAGTGAGTGAGTGAGTGAATATTAATGTCGCACTATTCAGCTACTCAAAGGCTTTTGGTGACGGAAATCTAATTTTGAACCATGGTCAAGTGACGAGGACGACACCTGAGCTGGCATCCTCTCTCTTAACTTCCACACCACACAAACTGGAGGACATTTCAGCCTCGACCTCCTCTGCACGGCTGGTCTTCAGCGGTATTTGGCTTGAACTCATGACACGACACCCACAAGTCCGTGACCTTGGTCACTAGACTACCACGGCTACGCTATTGGTGGTGAACCTGAAAAAAAATTCGGTCAAGTGACGAGGACGATACCTGAGTTGGCACCCTTCTCTCCAAACTAGCTTACCACTCCAACGGGAGACTTTGAGGCCAACTAATTTAACATGTATCAGTCCTCTCTACACAGTAGGTCTTCAGCGGCATTTGTGGACACGAATAATTACATAAAGTTATTGCAAGCGGACATTGCTCAATTTTTTGAATGCCAATCAGTTGACGCTCGAAGTCGAAATCTGAACTGCTATTTAACTGTTCTAAATTTCTTCCCCAAGTCACGTGATGAATTAAAGGATCAGTTGAGTTTAACCCTTTCAAGACTGAAGGAAACATTTTCCCCCTATTTCAAAATTGGTTATTGTCCTACTTAATTATAACCTAATCTGCATTTTTTATACAAAATGTCACAATAGAACATATGCAGAATCCAGTTATGTAAACCGGAACGTTTAGAAAACAGCCGGCTGGGTGGCATGTTTGGTTTGTCACTGGTCTTCTGCACCCAAGGTTGCGGGTTCGACCCCACCCCAAGTCGGTTGATTTTCATGTTGCAGAAAATCGACAGCGACCATGTCGTATGATTATACAGCTTGTAAAAGATTCCTAAAGTGTCTGTTTGGCTTGGATGCTCTCGGCAAAATTAAATCCTAGTACAGGTTCGAATCGTCAGAGCTAAGGTGCCTCCTTCTTGGGAAGAAACTGGGCGTCAAAATTGCCTGCGGTGATTGGTATCCGCCTGTACGATGCCGCACTAAAAAGAGATACTTGCTCCCGGGAAATGTACTAGGTCTGCAATGGTTACTCACCAATCCGCAGCCAATTAGAAAAAAAACGCTTAGAAAAAAGAAAGAACTGTCAAATCAATTGGCGTCAATGATAAAACATCCACGGGCTGTATTATTTTCTTATTACTTTATCAGTTTATTGTGCCATGTGTGTAGTAATATATTACTGTGTCCTCACAGTAATACATTACACGATGCAATGTAATTTTGCGCAATAATAAAGTATGTTTGAACAAATGAAAACAAAAATACCTGATAAAACTACACATTGAAATTCGAATTGAACCGGCACTTGGATAAAAATACTACGTATTGGTATGTATTTTTCTTATGATTATCATTTATTTTACTCCGAAAAAAAACTAAAAAACAGTTCCATATTAATATTTAGTCTTAAAAACCTTATGGGTAAGGGTTAATGTGTATAAACCTTCCCGGTGATCAGCAAGAAAGTCTTTGTTGGAGCCTGGAATTGAATCTACAACTTAGCTTGCTACAATATTTGCGACCATAAATGTTGGGCAGATGGAATTCTTTTCTAACAAAATAAAGCAATTTGTTTTTTGTTTGTTTAGTTTTTTTGTTATTGTTTGTTTGTTTACAAGATATATATCAATAGATTACCTTTGTTTATAAGTTATAAACTTTTCCCTCATGGTTAAGGAATTATGTTGTTGATTACTTTTTTAGTTAAGTTGATTTCGGTCGTTTTCATTTAATAACGTGACTTTGAATTGTTTGAGATGTGGGTGTATTGTCAAATTATTATATGAGAGCAACATCTGCTGTATTATACAGATTCAGGGAATAAATAAATGTTCTGTATGTGAGTCAAGCCTTTTTACAGGGAACAAAAAGAATCGATCTTCTTTCAAGTATATCTCGGCAAAAGGTTATTGCTTCGACTCTATTGACATTGTGTTTCTTATTGTTCCTGACAGAGTTTATTTCTTATTATCTGTCTCCGAAAAATAAAGTTTCATCCCCTAAGAGTTTAACAAGTTTCAAGGGAAGGGTGTCACAAACATTTTTTTTTATAAAAACAATCAAATTCTCTTCGCATTCCCTCCATTTAAACTTTTTTTTTTTGTATTTTTGTTTCAGTTTTTCATTCAATCTATTTCCGTTTAAGAAAGGCCAATGTCCTTTTCCTGGGGAAATTTTGCAACATTTTTATTTGACATTTCGAAATGAATTTCCCCACCCCAGAAAAAGTTCGAATTGTATTATTTACGAATGAATGAAAAATCTCCACCTATTCCCTATTTTTTTTTTTTAAAGTGAAGTTTTCGTATCACAAACTCACACATCCAATTTCCTTACCTCGATTTTCTCAATACTGAGATTTGTTTTGAAAAAGTGACTGTGGTAATCTACTAGTCATGGTCAGAGTCATAGCCGGCGTTGACGAATCGTTGGTTCGAGTCCTGTTTGAAGACCCGAGGGGGGAGAGGGGCTGATGTGAGTGAGTGAATGAATATTAACGTCGCACTGTTCAGCTACACGAGGGCTTTTGGCGACAGACCGCGTAATTTTGAACCATGGTCAAGTGACGAGGACAACACCTGAGCTGGCACCCCCTCTCCTAACTACCACACCCCACCAACGGGAGGACGTTTGAACTCCCGACAGATTTAGCGTGCATCGCTCCTCTGCACGGCGGGTCTTTAGTGGCACTGGGCTCGAACTCGTGACATGCCAGCCACGATCCGATACCTTGACCACTAGGCTACCGCGGCCACGAGGGGCTGATGTACATTGGCATGGTGTGGAAAGAGAGAGAGTTGTATTAACCGCAATATAAAAATGCACGAAGGCTCTTAGCGACAGACCTCGTAATTTTGAGCCATGTTCAAGTGACGAGGATGACACCCAAACTGGCGCTCCCCTCCTAACTTCCCCACCATAACAAAGGGAGGGCGTTTGAGCCTCGCCGTATTAACCTGCATCAGCGCCTTTTGCACAGTAGGTCTTCAGTAGTATTAGACTAACTCATGACACTTCAGCCACGAGTCTGTGACCTTGACCACTAGGCTGCCGTGTGTCGCCCAACCAGTATAGTAGTTAGCGACGCTTTCTGCGGTGCCGTAGGGACTGGGTTCGAATCCCGGAGAAGACATGGATGTTTGTAAATGTATAGTGCCTTTGCGGCATGGGGGTACTCTAAATAGCCGTCGAGCCGCAAGTCCTTTCGTGTGGTTGGGGAAAGGGGAAAAGGGTGGGAGGTTTATAGCTCTTATTCCTCTTTTAAAAGGGAGATTTGGAACCAGAAAAATTACTGTCTTTGCAGTTGCTCAAAGCTAAGGCTAACGACAGCTATACCCAATTAGTCCTTGAGCCGTGATAAATTTTCAGGTTAGGCCTCGATTACTGAACCCGGCAGTGAACATTTTGAACTACAACAACAGAAACTACAGGTTTGCCACGGCTGTATATGAAGTTAGGGGAGTGTAGGTTGCTTTGGGTCAGGTGTCGTCCTCGTCACTTGAGCGTAGTTCATTACGAGGTCTGTCACCAATAGTCCTCGTGTTGCTTTAGAGTGCGACGTTAATATAAACACTCATTATTCGCTTCTTTTGAAAAAGGAATCCAGCTTCAGTATTTTGATAAAATCATATTTACTTAAATTACTCGTCTTTTTCAGTTTAAGTTATTAAATGATAAACTGATTGAATATATCTCTCTCTATATTAAAAAGTTTTTTTTTGATGCTGTGATAAATTTATTTATGCATTAGGTATAGTTAGTTAAAATGGGTCGTAAAAAATTGAACTTAACTGAACAGAAGCACTAAGAACGAGTTTAGAACTACATAATACATGTAAATTACAGTTTTACAACTTGAGAAATGTATATGAACAGTATAATTTGTACAATGGGAGTTGGTTCGCCGTTGGGTGGACAGGGGATACCCCTCCCTCTCAGTTTGTATAAATTAAGCAATAAAAAAGTATCTTATCTCTCGAACATTTTTTCTTCTTCTGTTCTTAATCGGTTTTACGTTAGGCACAAAAAGCTGGAAAATTTTTAAAAATTGCAAATTTTTGAACATTTAATCAATTTCTCTAAAAAAAAAAAATCTTTGTATAAAACTTTCCTGTCATTTAATTTTTAAAGCGACATCTATCAACGCATATTCCCCCTCCCCCTAAAAACAGGAAATTCCACAGAGAAGGCAATTTTAAACGAGTTTAATTAAAATTCTCTAGCAAGCTTTTTTCCCTCCTCGAAGGAGCCTTATTATCAGCTTATTTATTATCAAAGTGTTAACAGTTATTCTCATTAGATGTTTAAATCACCTAGCTTCCTTAATTCTTGGGACTTCCTTTTCTGTAGACTTTTAAGAACTTAGATATTTCAGGAACCGAGCAGAAAAATGCCTTTCTACCCCAGATCCCATTTTCTCTTTTAGTTTCTTAATTAAAACTCTTGTCTTTCCACAGCATCTAGAGACATTTCCCATTACTTTTCTGCTTCTTTGTTATTTGCTAGGAGGTGTGATATACAAATCTTGCTTGAAGTTGCCGTGGAAGTTCTTTTGTCATGGCGAGGTGTTGTTGCACGTCGAAAAGAATGTTAATTTTGCGCGTAAAAGAGTGAATGCAATTTAGATATCTCCATCGGTTCTTCCTTCTCAATTAAATCGTGTCGATGGAGAAAATTATTTGTGCGTTTAGAAGATAGAAACATGTGTTAATATATTGCAAATTAACATATAAAAGCATATTCATTAAACGAATAAATGTCTTATACTAATACTGTTATCTTTTGTAAGCATAAATATATATATGTATGAAATATAAATGTGAGAAGGTGGGTAAAAGGAATATATTTTTAAAATTTATTTTACCAGTTACACATAATTATTTTGTTTGTTGTTTTTCGGAATGTGTAACCATTAAGTACATCAGTTCTTAAGGCTGTCTTCGGTTAATGTTAAGGAATAGGACCAGAATTTGGAACATTTTTTTCAGATATAAAAGAAAGGAAACATTAATATGATATTCTGGCTTCACTATCCTTTAGAGAGCAGAATTTTTTATTATACTTCCCGTTTTCAACCCTTTTATTCATTTTTTTCTGGTATAAAATGTGTTTCGCGCTTTTTCTCCTATACCGTAATGTTAAATGAGCTATCCCTTCACGTATTATAACAAAAAAGAAAGTATTCATGGAATATTTTGGCATTTTTAAAAATACTATATTGTTAACAGAGGTATGAGTTATAGTATTGCAAATTTCCATAGAAATTGAGGCCTTTTTTCTGTCTGAAAATGTGCTTCGCGTTTAGTTCAAGCTCTCGTACTTTTACCGAAGGCAGCCTTAAGGCATCCGACTAGGTTCGGAGACCAGTTTTTTAAAAATTGATTTTCAGAATAATTTTATTCTTTTAAAGAACATAAATAGGCTTAAAAAGTCATAATTATTAAATAAATAACATGTATGACCCTTTGTTTTTGAAAAAAAAAATTATTTTTATGAAATTTTAGCAAAATTTTTAAAGTTAAGGAAAACGCCATAAATAAAAATAAATTGCACATTACGCAATTTTCATTTCATTGATATACTTCTTGATCCCTCTGAAGTGTCACAAAACTGCAGGATAAAAAATATTTTATAAAATAAATATTTTATTAGCATTTGAATTTGATGTAAATGATTTTTCGTCAAAATTACTGTATTTCTGAGCTAAAAATGGCTCTTAAATGTGATTCAATGTAGCTGTTTTAAAATATGCAGTTTGTTACACTCTAAAAAACCCATAACATGTATGTTATAAATTTCGTTGAATTTGATTGGATTGTTTTAGAGATATCCCGTTTTCGTGTACAAATTATCGTAAAAATTTCATTCTTCAAAAAACGCATTAAAAATATTCTTATAAGTTAGATGAAGTAAAGGCTATAAAAACAGCTTAAAAAACTTTCTAGTCTTATGTATTAGTCCTTCTTCCTCAATAATTATATTTCTTTTTTTCTCTAATGGCCCAAACACAGCATCAAACATCAAACACCTAAAAAGTACTTTTTCAACCTAGTCGGATGCCTTAAATAATTTGAGCTTCTTATATAAGTAAGTGTTTATTAACGTCGCTCTGTAAAACAACAAGATGGCTATAGGCGACGGACCTCTTAATTCTGAACCATCGTAGAGTGATGAGGTTGGCACCTGAGCTGGCTCCCTCTGTCTGAACTTCCAAACCATGCCTCTGGGAGGACTTTGAGTTTCGACAGATTAAACGTTCATCAGCCCCTCTACACAGCAGTGTCTTTAGTGGCGCTAGGATTCGAACCCGTGACACGAGTTCGTGACCATTATTACTAGCATGGACGTCTCTTGAGGCTCTGAGCACCTACTCAAATGTAGGCCTCTATGAGCCTTAAAAATGGATAGAGTACATAGCATACGTTGTCAAATACTCGCACAAACAATAACCCGAAACAAATAAATATGCATGACTCACAATATCACAAACCGACTGCCACTTTTCGACTAAATTAGGAATAATTGTGTATGGTGGTAGACCTTTGATTATACAATGACGATCGTCCGAAATTCCCAATTTTCCGGAGAATACAACCGGAAATAACATTTGACAGTTGAAATTATTCGAATTATGGTCTTATTAAGGCTTAGTTGAGAACTAGACAAGGTCCCCATTGTGACCGAGGCCCGAGCCCAGTTGGTCCATGCATTAAGATGTCCCTGACCACTAGGTTTCCATGGCCATTTGAGCTTCTTATGACTTATAGCAGTTACTTTTTATTTTTGCTTGAGATTGCTATGAAATCAGAGATAGTTAATTAATTGTCGCATTATAAAGCAACACAAGGGCTATTGGCGACGGACCGCGTAATATTAAACCTCAATCATGTGACAAGGACGACACACACAACTGAGCTGGCAAACCCCTCTCCAAAATACCACACAACACCAACAGAAGGACTTTAAGCCATGACAGATTTAACGCGCATCAGCCGCTCTACATGGCGGAATTTCCCACTGAAATCAGGATTTGAACCCGGGACACGCCAGCCACGAGTTCGAGACCATAACCATTAGGCTACCACGGCCACATAACGGATTTAGAGAAATTCAAGGAAATGTTTACTATAGTAGAGTACATCTGATATTTTTGTTCATTCTGTGAAGCTAAAATAACACCTTCACAGTTATGGATAAAATGTTATAACCTTTCTAGTGCACCATATTACAGTTAGTTTATTTACAGACAATGAGCGGCGTACTATTACAATAATCACTAATAGTGTGCAATATACTATTAATTTACACACATAATGTATTATATACTCTACATTTATACACTAATATGAGCAATATTAGGCTAATTTGCATGGATAATGCATTCTCTATTGTAAATTTATACGTTAATAGTGATCAATATGCTATTAGTGTATGCTAACGTGCATAATACATTCTCTTTTATCAGCTTACAAACATACTGCGCTCTTAACTGTTAGTTTATAAACAACATGATTTCTTTATTGTTATTTAATATTCATAATTCATTCCATAAACAAGCTGTTATTTTACAAAGTAATGTATATTTTCTGTTTTCTTATCATTGACAACGCGTCTTCCTACAGATATTTTGTTCACTGTTATTGAATATCCCCTCCCACATTGTTAATTTCACTTAGACAGAGGAATATATTAGTATAAACATAATTTTTTTTATTTATTATTGTTCTAGTTAAGATTAGCTATAGTCAAAATCAAAAATCCGAATTAATCATAATTTATTTAAAAATAGAAAAAGTTATTTTTTTAAAGAAAAAACGAGGGATCGTATTTTATACGCTTGTATAAAACAGTAGTAAGTGTGCCTGCGTGAAATAAAACAAATATACACAGATTTTGTGTGTGATTCTGAGACACATCTATAATCTCCCTTTTTTATAGATACTTAACAAAAGAACTGAACAAATCTCATGAAATTAATTCTATATCATTGAATGGATGCAGTTTCAACATGTGAGATACATTTAACGAGCTAAAATATATGAATTCCATTAAGCTTGCAGGTTTTATTCAGAAAATAATTATGATCAGCAACTCAGTCAAGAAAAATATTTTTATACTCCAGAACCCTTCTTCTCTCGAAAATCCCAGATTATTATTAATTTTTTATACATTTCAATAATTCAGATGAATTTTTTTACGTCAAAAGTGCTAAACAATTACTGAAATATTCCTAATGGGCAGCTACAACGAAATTATCTGCTGAACAATGTTTATTAACTAATAACTTCTTTTGCACGGGTATTCGTAATAACACGAAAACTTATTTTTAGCTTGATGAGTGAATTTTCTGTAATAATTATAGGAGCTTGAAACTGAACCGTAACATTCAGTTATATCATCCATAGTCTGCAAAATAATATATTACAGCTAAATTAATATTAATAAATGTGATAAAATTACACAAATAATCGTTATAAAATCGAATTCCTCACACGTACGCACGCACACACTGGTCCAGGCATAATATTAAACTAATTCACTCAATGAATATCTAACTGAAAGTAAAACATCAAGCAAGAAAATAGAAAAATATAGGAGAGAAGACTAAATAATATAGCAACAGTAATATAAGCGCAGACTCTGACTGAATCCTAAGGTTAAATTATGCTTAAAGGCCCCAGTCCTCTCGTTTATTTGCCTATATTACGGGACATCGATATTATATATATATATATATATTCTAATTAATATATTTTCCCTTTAATAATTAAATTAGTGAGAGAGTTATAATTTTGACACTTTATAACAATATTTATACAATAATTATCATGAATTTGTGAAAGAACCATTATATTATATTATTAATATCTATACAATTAAATAAATCTTCAAACTCATAACCATTGTGTAGAATAAATATTTCATTTTTTGTCTTTTAAATGATTAACGTGATCTTTACTATTTTTAATAATAACGTACCTTTGAGATTATTTGTGACATTTTGTAAAATAGGTTGTAATAATTTACCAGAAGTAGAGTAATTTAAATTTTAAAATTATTAGTATCACTGCAAAATTTAGTGGAATTTTTATAAAAATTAAGAGTTAAAATATAGGTGGAAATTTAATAACTAATTTAATTCCTAATATTTAATATCCAACCAAAATGCAATTACTAATTTCTCTATCATATAGTTCAGATTTACGAAAAAATTATTGTTTTAGAAATGCTTACTGTAATAATATTTACAAATAATGGCATAATTACAAGTACTTTATCTTTATGAAAACTACCGAAATATTTCTGTAAAATTTTAATCGTATTTTTAATTTCCCTATATGTTACATCATTAATAATTTTATAATTTAATTTCGAAAAATCTTTTATAATATTATTTTTGTGTATCTTAAATGCCTCTAAAGTAATCCATTTTTAACTGCAGTTTTATAATACATTTATTTAAATCTCTATTAAACTGTTGTTTAACTGATATTACCATAAGATGTGACTAATCTAAACCCTTTACCTTTATACATTACATGTCTTAAAATATTTTCTTTTATAACTTTCAAATTTCTTATAACAATATATTGCTGATGTTCATGAACAGATTCACCTAACTTCAAATATTTGCATTCCTGCACACTTTGAGAGTCTAAAATATTTGGAGAACTTAATCTACCTATTTTTCGATGCATGTGACAGCTGTTATATTAATAAAAGTTTTACCCAAAAAAGGGAGAAACGTTTAGTAAATGTATTAGTATATATAAAGTTATCTTTGTTTCAAGATTTATTTATAAAATGAAAAGTACAGTATTCAGTCGCATGAGAATTGATTCTTTTGGCTTTTATATTGAACTTGTAAGAACTAAGAATTTATTAATATTTAGAGTAACATGTGTACCTCAACTAAATCATAAAATATCATCCTTTTTATGACGCCAAACATGAAATATTTTCCAAAATTATTTCACAATTTCAATAATTCTAGCTTTTATCGTTTCTATGTCTCTGCTTTTTTTCTTTGCTTTTTTATTCCAGGAGATTTTTTAAAAAAAATTATTGATCTGTAACTTACGCTATATTTCTAAGACTAGAATGTAGATGCTGTCCCGTTACGGACAAATTTGTAACAGTAGCGTGAACTTGCAAAGCACTGCTTTTACCCGCCGGAGAAGGCTTGGATTCCAATGAGTGAAGACTCCCATCTTGCTGTCTAATCCTGGATTCTACTTAAGCTAATTGGCTTTAATTTGTTCCTCTAAATGTTTATCTTTATTTGTCTTGTAAAATCTAAGTATCCGTCCTTTGTAACTGTGATATTTTTATGTTATTAAATGTATTGTTTTACACCTGGATTTTGTTCTCATTACTTTTAGTATTAACCCAGTAATGACATAAAGAACGGTTCCAGATCTATATTAATATTATTTCAAAAATATTCATTATTATTTTGATCAAGCATTACGCATAGTGCCCATAGGAGTAGTATAATGAATTATAACTTTTAACAAAGTATTTTCCCCAGCATAATATGTTTTTTTTACTTTAAATAATCTTAACGGATAATTTAACGTTTTGAAATGTATACAAATATATTTATATACATGATTAAATTATACAATTAATTGCAATCATCAAGGTTTTTTCACCTTAAAGTATCTGACTACGTTCGGAACCGAGATTTGTAAAAGTGTATAAATGAATAAAATTTTTTGTGATCTTTAGTGTCACTTAAATTAAAATATGCATATAAAATTGTTTTAAGAATATTATTATAATAAAAAATTATTTAAATGCATTTTTTTGGGCAAAAAATGAAGAAAAAATTACATATTTTTAAAACATCCTCTCTTTTTTTTATATACATAATGGAAAACGTTTCTATAATAATAATAATAATAGTTTGCATATATACATCTAAGACTTCTCAACAGAACCTGAAATATCATTTTCAGAGGGACTATAAATAGCTGGTGTCTTTTTAGTTTTAACTATAAATAGGTAAAATGTTAGTAATATAGAAGCATTTTCCAAAGAAGGTGATTGTTATGGAAATATGTCATTTTTTCCTCATTTTTTACCTAAAAATTGCATTTAAATATTTTTTTTATTATAATAATCGTTTTAAAACAATTATATATGCATATTCTAATTCAGGAGATGCTAAATATGTATATATATATATATATATATATATATATATAAATGGCTTATACGATTTTTCAAAATCACGGTTACGAACGTAGCCAGATATACTTCAAGAAAATTAATATTATAAAGCAAAATTACGGATGACGCTGTAAATGAGTCTTTTATAATTGTTATTCCAAGCTTTTATAAAGCTTCTAAAAAAATTTTAAAAATTAGTTAACAAAATTTATTTTTAAAATTTTTCTTTTTTATCGATAATTTCTGTTTAATGCTATGGTTAGTGAAGTATATTTTCTGAAATAAAAAATATGAGTCATATGTAAATACAGTAACCATTCACAAACAACTGTACCAAAGCTCTTTTAGTTAGCTATATGAAACTGGAATAAGTTGTGCGTTTAATTTATATGATGAATGACAATAACTTAATTACATTGAAAATCGCGTGCCACGAAACTGAAGGGACTGAAATATTTTTTCGTGTTAAAGCATATTGCAAAAAAGAAACCATATATCATTAAAATTAAATTTATATGTGTTTATTTTATTTACACAGATATGTATATATGCATATATTTTAATAAAAATCAATGAAACAAAAGCATTTACTAGAACTTAAAGAAATTTAATGCAAAATTTTCTAATTTTTTGAAAAACAAAACATTGAGTTTTTGGAAAATAATCTGATTTTTCTTTTTAGCATCAAATTGTCAACAAATTGTTCGATACCGTCCATTTTGATATTCATTTCACCATTGGAATGTGCGTCTAAATAATTATGCATACTTTTCTCGACGTTTTTAATTTCGGCTGATGTGGGAACAGGAGCTGTATTATTAATTTCATTTTCATCGTCGGAATCTGCATTAATGATACTTTTTGAGCTTTGAACAAACTCCAAAATGTCTTTGTTTGCCATAATTGGGGCTGTATGCACATTATCATCCTCTACTGCAGGGGTGTCTAACACGCAGCCCGCCAGTACGTAAGTTGCGCCCCGCCGACTCTTTTAAAAAAATTTTTAAGTAACAGATTTTTAAAGTTTTTTCATTTTGAATTTTATTTGAGGGGAAATTTATATGTATATATAAATCTACAATGTATTTCACTGTTAATTGTTCTTGTTTTAAAATAAACCCTTTTTGATAGTAGAAATGTCCTTTAGATTATAAAATAGATTTATATTTTATCAAACAGTTATATATACATTGGATTTAACTATAATAAAATACTTTTTTAATAAATTCCTAACTGCATTATGCATATCCTTTACTATGGATGGTGCATGATTCTCTGTGTGTGCGACTTTCATTTCTCCTCCTCCTTTTCTGTTTGGAGTGCCCAAAAAGCAAGATGCAGTCAGAGATTTTTTTTAAAGTTTAAAAAAAATATTCAGGAAGGTTAAGATAAAGGGCAATGTACACTTAATCGTTTGCGAATGACAGCACAATCAAATTTCAGTAATGAGTAACGAAAGATCAATTCAAAAGGAACACCGTAATTTTCAAGAAAATGGCAACTGTAATATTTAAAATATTATTTGATCATTGCATTATTATATTATATATAAGCATTATTGTATTATCTATGTCTGTATACATGAAAAATAATGAAAACAATAATAATAGTTCATTCTGTTTTAAATTTTCACTCCAATAAATGTTTTTTGTTTCCAAATCTGATATAAAGGCACACATTTTTATGTGCGGCCCGCGAGATTATAATGTTTTTCGAAGTGGCCCTCAAGGTCATTTGGGTTGGCTACCCCTGATCCACTGCAACGAATTCTTCCGATGATACAGTAGGACGGTTCAATAATACAGTCCAAGCTGGTGTTTTCCATATTTTGTTCATTCCCAGAAGGAAAATCTTTTTGTGTTAAGCGATTTTTGTTTCTTGTTAAGAGAAAAACAGAATGCATGAAAATACATAGTAGTTTGTTGGGACTGATGCATTACTTCCTGTTAACCGATATTTTGTCTTAAGAATTTTTGGGTTAAACATACTTCACTGCATTTTCGAAGTTAGAGGACGAATAAAAGTTTACATCTAAATGCAATAAAAATAATCAAAAACGAATATTTTAAAAAATATTCTACCACAATATAAAAATATATCGTAACTTTAGTTACAAAATTAAATGTGAATCCTACACAAAATGAAAAACAAAGAACTTTTAATTAGAGGGAAGCATTTTAATACGGAACTTGCCATATATAACAAATATGTTCGACATGGGCCAGTACACGGATAAGCTCTCAGATCGCTATCGAAAATACGTCTTACAGTGGAGAGTACTTTGATGGATGGGGTTAGATTATTGTTAGGAGGTTTTACTGACCTCACCGTCCTTTCAGATTTCCACTCACTGGCCTAAGGTAGGGAGAAGATACTCTATCTTTATGTCGGGCCGAACACATGTGTGTAATCGGGCCTGATGGATGATAATGCTCACCAGATCGCGAGCTAAGATGGCCAAGTTTTATCGCGAGTTGTATGGTTATCAAAGAATAAAATGAATTGCATCGTCTTCCTACCATAATTAATTAAAAAATTAGCGAGGCGTTAAGACATAAATATTACATCTTCTCAATCGTATTCTTCAGGAACATTCTATGATATCCTATGATATCCTGGGCAGGTATTTCGTGAAAGTATTTAATGTTGGGAGTACGTCACAAACAGAAAGACGCCGATTTTCGTAGTATATAAACACTTATTCAATTCTAATTTACATTGTACCAACAATCCACTGTATTGATTTTCTTTATTACAAAGATCTTCCTGTTAAGTTTATTTCTGATAGATATTTAATTCAAACATTTTCCAGTTTTATATATATAAGCGATTATCGAATGAAAACTCTTCGTTGCCTTTTAAAAAAAATGAGAATTTTTAAATTTAGTTTGTAAATGTTGAAGTTGTTTATAGGATAGTGAAGAAGCTCTTTTCAGCTATCAAAATTAATATTTTAGAGTCTTAATAATTTGATATTAATGTAAAAGATTAGAAACTCTATTAAGAGAGAGGGAAAATTTGTGTTTGTGTATATATATATTACAATAAAATAAATTTTAACATAATGAATTATTCTATATAACAAAAAACGGAAAAAATATGGAATCGATAATCAAGAAAAACAAACCAAGATATAAGTATATATAATTGACCCAAATGGACGACTATTACGTTTTCTAAAGCTGTCACCGATTTAGGGCGGTGAAGTAGGGTTAAGCTTGCTTTATGGGATCCCAATATGATGGGATAGATGGGGTAGATAAATGGAAGAAAAAAGGATCTAGAAGATATAAATTTTTAAAATAAATGGATAAAATGTATTTTTAAGAGAATTTAATTTTTTGTATCAGTATTCCTTAAAATAATATGATCTGATAATCGAGATACAAATAATGTGTTTTGCAATATTTTAACAGTATATTATAGCTTTAAAATTTAAGCTTATTATTTTTTTATATAGCATTATTCCTCTTTTACACAACAATAAATACACCTAAATTTACATAAATTCTCTATATAAAACACCATATAATTTTGCTTAAAACAATTATACTTTGTGGATTACTTATTACGTAACAAATTCGTGAGAAATTGGTAGTAAAATTATTTTTATTACCAATTCATGATAGATTTTGTGTCATTATGAATACTAAAAACAATATATAAACATCTTCTGTTATACAATTCTATCAGATATCTAAAAAGATTCGCTGTTATATTCTGTTAATTTAAGTTTCTGATAAAAATAATACAGATAAAGGAATTCTATTTTTAGATACAACAGTTCGTGGAAATAGTTTATCCATGAATTCTCCGTTAAGGATTTCTAATATGTGTCATTCTTGCATGACGGACGCGATAGGACACATTTCTAATAAAATCTCTAAATTTCGGATTAAATTCGATAGGAGGGATTGTTAAAAAGGAAACTGTAAGAGCAAGCTAAACCAACAAAACGTAAGCAAACATTGCACTTTCCAGAAAGCTCTAGAGGATATTTAGTCAGCAGTTGTATATATATATTAGTTTAAAGGTTTTTAATTAAATATATCTGTCTAGTTCTCTAGATTTCGAAAATTTTCTTCGATACATGTAGCCAACTGCGAGAAGTGTTAAATCGATTGACTTGGAGACTTAAGAGTGACGGAACCTGTGTATTTTGCAATATTGCGCGAAACTTTTGTTTTGCTTTGCATTTTTAAATCGATTTCTAGTTTTTCCAGAAAATTCTAATGCAGGAATATTTAAAAATTTAATCTTTCATTGAATGGATTTCAATAAAAGGTTAGAAGCACAATTTATTTTTCAAAAAGTTTATTTAAAGCGGAAGTTCACAGTTTATTTAAAGCGGAAGTACTATAGCTATCTCGCATATAGATCCAAATGGTTTGCAAATCCTTAAATTTAACAAATTGTGAAAAATGGGAATAATTTTTGATAAATAAGCTAATTTAAAACCTTCAGATAGAATTTAATGAAATCACAATTTTTGTTTAACTAATTTTTTCAAATTTTTATTTTTTTTATGATTATATCTCAAAAAATACAAAAAATATTTTATGTTTGAACAGATTAAAGATACGCACGCACTTTCTTATATATATAATTAAATATTAGACATTTGATTACTTTCTACAAGTTTATCTCATTCATTACTTCTTAATTTTTCATACATCTAAAGAATAATTTCATCCTTCATTCTTCTTAATATTAATGGATCATATGTATATAAAAAAGTTTTAAATCGTATAAATTTGATTTCACTTTAAAAATGAACAAGGTATTTAAAGAAAAAATTTAACTATCATTTGATAAAGAAGTGGGTTAATTGCTTTGATTTCAAACTAAAACTTAATTTTTGAGATGCAAAAGAGGTTAATTACAGGGATTCACATCGGGACTAAATTTTTCTTCGAACAACCTGATTTTGATGCATTTTGAATTTTTTAGTAACCTATATTTCGTCACATTAAAACGGTCAAAGATCAATATAAATGAAATTCAAAAACGTAATTTATAAGCAATTTTTTTGAATTTTCTTAGACGTTTTTCAAAGCTTCTTATTAACACGAACTGATCACAGTAAGTATGTAAATGAACATGAATTTCTGGATTGGTTTTGCTCACGAAAATGTTTCCTTAAGCAAATTTCGTGATTCCCAAACTCTCAAGAACATTACAGATGACTATAAAATAGAAATAAGTGATAAATATATTACTTTTTTTTCTTTAAGTATTCATGTTTTTCTCATATTAAAAAATTGTGAAAAAAAATCTATAATTCATCAAAATTCTAGTGAATAGTTTTCTTTTTAAGAAAATGCAAATATTGTGTTATGATAAATCTAGAACAAATTTACAAGTTTTATATTATATTATCTATCAAGAATATGTTTTTTATTAAGGCAGTTCAATTTTCTTTTTATAATAAAATCTATTCAACATAATAAATGAGTTATTTTTTTGAAAAAACAAGTCTATAAGCCTATTAAACTTATACATAAAAAAAATCATTTGATAATGATGATGAAATAATGAATAATATTTTACTGAAATCTTGCAATTGAATTTCTGTAAAGTTTAGTCTAAAAAATACCCTCGACTATTTTTCATAAACTATTACTATAAACTAGATTCAATTGTGTATATACACTAAACTCTTTTTTACACGGTCTTTTTTTGCACGATTTTGAAATAAAACGGTACACGAATTTAACGATTTTTTTTTTACATGAATTTTTGTTCTAGCACGAATTCCAAGGAAATTTAGGGACTCGTGTCCTTTGATGAGGACGATTTGAACGAGTTTTTGACAGTTTATGATAATAAAAAAGTCGATACTGGTGAAGTGGAAGATGAAATTCAGCTATTAACTGCTGATTTAATTCGTGAGGGCTTGAAATTTGTTACAAGTATGGAAAAACATTTTATTACTCATGATCCTGACACAGAAAGTGCATTGACATTTCTTCGTAATCTTGTGCTGCAAGATATCAAGAATTATATAATCAACTTGAGAAACCAATAAAATTTTGTAACAAAAAAAAAAAATCAACAGAGGCCGGTAATAACGAACGAAATTCTTCATTTGAATCGAAACCGACAGTTATTCTAGACATATCTGACATATTTACTGATGATAACATTTTTGATCCAGTTTGTAATAAACGCGTGTGTTTGCTATCAAGTAGCGATGAATAGTTGTTAGTTATAGTAGTTTTATTCCTAATTTCAATTTGAATTTTTATATGCTATATATACTTATAGACACTGAATTTTCACTGTACACTAATTAAAATTTTTTTTGTAACAAAAATGAATTGTTTGTGTTTCGTAAATAAGTAACGTGTATTTCATAATTACTTCTTTTGTATGGTTTATTGGGAAAATATTTAGAGATTTTTCATCTTACACGATTTTTTAAAATTGTTGAACACATCCCCAAATTTACCGTTTGTCGCACATGTATTTTTTTACACGATTTTTTTGCACGGTGTTCTAAGGAACGTATCTGCCGAGTAAAACAGAGTTGATTGTACACACACACACACACACACACACACACACACACACACACACACACACACACACACACACACACACACACACACACACACACACACACACACACACACACACACACACACACACACACACACACACACACACACACACACACACACACACACACACACACACACACACACACACACACACACACACACACACACACACACACACACACACACACACACACACACACACACACACACACACACACACACACACACACACACACACACACACACACACACACAACAACACAAAAACCACACACACAAAACACACACACACAAAACACACACACACACAAAACACACAAAACACACACACACAAAACACACACACACAAAACACAAAACACACACACAAAAACACACACGGGGGAAAACCTTTTAAAATTTTTTTTTTCGAAGGATTTTATTTAATTTAAGAGGGTCTCAAGCCCTCCAAGGTATCACGTGATATTTGTTCTTATTTTACTTTCCTAGTGGGAAATATCCTTTTAACCACAATTTTATCACTTTAAAATCTGCCCCTTTGGCACATTCCAAAATAAGATGAAGCAGTATTGCATCATTTCCTTATTCTGACCAATCATTGTATTCTCTAACGGAAATCATATGAGTTTTAAAGCTTCCGGCTGGGAAATAAAAAGCTGAGATCTCCAGAATGAAAAAAGAATTTCTAATGTAATGTTTTTTGGGTCCTCGTGCGTTTAGGGTTTTGCTGTTTTATCGTTTTATTTGCTTAAAACCCAGTGTTTTTTCAAATTTTCCCACTACAAAACCCCTTTTGGAACTGTGAGGTGTTTTTGGGATCCCAAAACCCGCGAAAATTTTTTAAAAAGAATATAACTTAAAATAATATTTAGAGTTGATCAACATGTTATAGGTACTTAACATAAAGATAATTTAAAAAAATGGTATTGTATTTGTTATATTTAAAGGTTTTAATGTAATATTAATATAATTTACTCATTAATAACGTTAATTTGTGATCCAAGTGTTACATATCCATGCATTATATTTAGTAACTGGGATATGTGCTTGCATTTTTTTACACAAACTGGTGAAATCTAATTTCTTTTAAAAATGAATTTGGAAGTCGCATTTCATTTTGCGTTTAATTTGTTTTTATATTTTTATTTTTGTAGCCACCATGTTGAGGGGAAAATTTTTCACTTAAATACATTGTTTTGAGTGACATGAAAAAAGTTTGTAGGGGTGGGAGAAATACTGTCTATTTTGTATGAGAATTTGCATTAAAAATTTAGGGGTTTTCTTTTCTTTTTAAATTTTGATTTTTTAAAGTCGAATAAACTGTTGATATGTCGATAAGTTGTTCCCCCTCTTTTAAATTTCAGGTTTTTTTCCCCCCAAAAAGAAAAAAGGTGCAGAATATTGAACTAACGAGAACAAAAAATTTTTTCGTGGAACCCGGGATAGTAAACAAAAGAATATTCCCAATCTAGAAAAAAGTGTGTTGGGTTTTTAAAACTCTCTTATTATGCTGTTATAAAAAATTTTAAAAAAAATATTACAAAAAAACAATTATATTATGCATAAATAAAATTTTCAGTTTTTAAGACTGGGTCAAAAAAGATAATTTTTTACAATATAGTAATTTTTTACAGTATATGTACTTTTTTTTTTTGTCGTTGTGCAAACTTCACAGAGAAAGTTCATTTTTTTTTTGATTTTAACAATTCCCTGGAACACCTGGTATGCCTCCGTGGAACCCCTTTTGGGTTTTTATGGAACACAATTTGAAGATCACTGGTTTAAACTTTAAAAAAATGTGGAATTAAAAAATTTTGAAGCGTCCCCCTTAATCCATTCATCGGGCTGCATCCAAAAAAAATTTTCCCAAAAACACATTTATTTCCCCCCGAAAAAGTCAAATATTAATAATAACAGTAATTAAAAAAACAAAAATAACAATAATGAGCAAATTGAGGGAATTTATGTGGGAAAAACATTGACTGATCTACATGTGTTCATCAAAAAAAAATTTTTTTGTCATTTTTGAAGAGGATATCAGTTAGTAATTGAAACGCGCTTTTGTTTTTTTGTACACAACCCCGAAACTCGGCTGATGTGGAACGAAAGGTGGCCGAGTTTTGAGAATGCCGGATTATAGAGAATGGATTTAACAAAAATTTTTTTTGTTCATTTTTAGAAGAGGATATCAGTTAGTAATTGAAACGGGGCTTTGTTTTTTTGTACAATTAAAAACCCGGAAACTCGGCCTAATGTGGAACGAGAAGGTGGCCGAGTTTTTGAGAATGCCGGATTATAGAGAATGGATTTAACAAAAATTCTTTTTAGTTCATTTCTTAGAAGAGATATCAGTTAGTAATTGAAACGCGTCTTTGTTTTTAGTACAATATGTCCCGAAAAACTCGGCCTAATGTGGAACGAAAGGTGCGAGTTTTTGAGAATGCCGGATTATAGAGAATGGGTTTATCAAAAAATTCTTTTTAGTTCATTTCTTAGAAGAGATATCAGTTAGTAATTGAAACGCGTCTTTTGTTTTTAGTACACACGTGTCCCGAAAACTCGGTCTAATGTGGAACGAAAGGTGGCCGAGATTTTGAGAATGAAGGATTATTGAGAATGGGGTTAAAAAATAAATACGAGTGCGTTTCTCCCAAAAAATATTGTACTGCACTTGTATGTATTGTTTGCTTGATAATACAACAGAAAGTAAGCTGCACAAAACCCCAAAGGAAAAGTACGTATTTTATGAAGGCATAGAGCATTTACTACATAAAAATAAAAATTATTGTGTACATAGTATACAGTAATTTACCTGATCAACACAACCTTAGAAAATATATTATGAAGGCATAAAGTGTCTATAATGAAAATTATGTAGCCGACTTTGCAAAAACTGGCGACTTTTTTTAAAAAAAAATATACGTAAATGTCCTTTTATTTTCTGTACTGCTCTCTGCGTTTTACTGATTCATCACTAAGACGACGAAGAAACAATAAGTCCATTATAGACGCACCTTGTTGATCAAAATACTGAGGGATGATCTCGACAGTTTGTAGTCTCTTACTGTGTGATATTTTAGAACTTGTATGGTGCCTCTCACTTTAAGTATCCGGACTACGTTCGAACCGTGATTAAAAGCGCGTAAATGGATAATATTTATGATATTTAGTGTCACTTAGATTAGAATACATGTTTTAAATCGTTTTAAGAACATTATGACAAAAATTATTTAAATACAATATTTCGGCAAAATGAACTTAGAATAAACCCCTTTTTTTTAAAAAAATCCCAGTAAACAGCCGAATTGTCGGCCCCGGGGCCCAACTAAATTTTAAAAAACCCGGGAAGCGGCCCATTTTTTTACAAAAACAAAAAAAAAATTTTTAAGAAAAATACCGTTTTTTAAAAATGGGCCTTTAAAAAGGTTTTCCCAAAAAATGTTGTTTGACAAAACGAGTTTCAAAAAAATTTAAAAAAAGAAGTTTTTGGGGAAAAATTTGAAAAAAGGTTTTCTGGGTTAATTTTTCCAAAAAAAATTTTTTGGTCTAAGCCAAAAAATTGAACTGTTTTCAATCCAAGGCATAAATATATGTTTTCCTTTATCCTTTTAAAACTTTCTAACGTTCGGTCCCTTAACGCCCCACTTTTTCCGGTTTAAACCGGCCCTTTTTGCTGGCAAACTTTTCAAGGTATTTTTTGGAAAAAACCAACGCATTTCCGGTTTCTTTCGGTTCCGTTATTGGCGGGGCCCCCCTCCGATTTTGGATTAATAGTTTATTTTAAAACGATTAAAATTTATTCCCCTTTTTAATTAAAAGATCCCCCTTTTAAAATTTTGAATTTTGTTTTGCTTTTCCCCAATCTTGGGGAAGCTTACCCCCGATCTTAAAAATTGTTCTTGGTTTTTTGATTTTTTGGCTTAACTTTCTGGTTTTTTAAATTTTTACTTTAAATTATTAAAAAAAAAATTTTTTTGAAAACCCCCCCTTTTTTAAAAAGGGTTATTGATTTCAAGGCCAACTTTTTTTTTTAAAAAAAGTTTATATAACTTACAAGCTTTATTATTAATTTTTCCTGTTGAGAAAATTCCATGTACAAAACGTGCCTAAGAAACCTAAGGAACATAAATCCCTTAAAATAACTAAAAAACTTTAAAAATTGGGCTTTTTATAAGAGTTTGAAAGAACTTCAAACATACTTAATTTTTTAAAATTGTAAATTAATGGCTAGTTAAACTGAGACTTTTTGATTTCAGAATGAACTGAATAATGGATCGAATATAAACTAATTTTTTTTTTGTTATGTTCCAAAAATTTTTTTGAAAAGGGTACTTTAAAACCCCTTAAAGACGATTATTATTATGTTGTTACCTATGAGTTTCTTGTAACTTGTTTCGAATTTCTAATTCTAAGTATGTTCTGGTTATTAAATAAAAGTAATTACTTTGTACTTCGATAGGTCGAAGCAGAAACTGGAGCTTTTTGGGAAAAGAGGAGAAAAATTAAAATTGCTGATCTTGTTCCATTTGAAGAATTGTGTAAAAATGAACAGTCTTTTAGACTAATGAACATGGACTTTCGAAGCCAAAATTTTAGAGAATGTTGTTATGAAACTTATTTGCATCGAAAAATCTTTAGGATATTAAATTTCAATCTTTCGAAAAATATTTTAGCTGTGTTTATGAGGAAAATAATGATCTGAAAGATTTCAAACTAAGACAGCATTATTGGTGCCCATGTAGTGAAACTATGCCTGAAAACAAACGGATTAGTTCATTTATATTTACAAAATTGTATGCATAATTTTAGCTAATTTCTTTCCTAGAACTGTCCGATTTTTATCCAATTAAAGTGAATAAAGCCAATTTAAATGATTCATTCAAGAAATGCTTGTTTTTTTTTTTTTTCTTTTAAATGAGACAGAGAATTGTTCTAATAAATGACTTAAAGGAAGCAGCTATGGAAAGAAATAATCCTTTGAGATTGGACAGCTGACATGCATTTAAAATTCAATTATTTTAAAACCCAATTATTATCAATAAATTGGATCCAATTATTGTTTTCAAATTGGAAACAATTACTTTTTGTGCAACTGATTTTCCAGTTACATTTTTTTTTATATCTTCATCAAAAAAAAAAAAAGTGCATGTCTTATCTTACTTAAAAATATCAATTGTCTTTTTTTAATATTGATGCAATTTCGGTCTAAAGAAATATTCCTTCTTTCATAAACTTTTAAATAAGTATCGATTCGTTTTTGTTGAAAATAAAATACAAATAAGTTATAATTTATATGCCATTAATATTGCTATAATTCAAGTCTTTTAATCTTTGTTCACCTTTTTTAGTATTATGCATCATATTTATCACAACGAAGCAAACGAAACAATAAGAAACTTTGTTTCCATCAAAATACTATTAATTAATAACACTATTTTAACAAAAATATTTTAAAAAATCGTTTTTTAATAACTATTAAAGTTCATTTAAGTATCTTTCTTACAGTGTGACAAATTAAACAGTATTTTGGAGATTGCTGATGAACTCACTCTTATAAGAGTTTTCAAAACTTAACTGTCAAACAGGAGATATAGTAGAATAAGCTTAATTATTTACGATCGCAATAAATTAATTAAATGTCTATTTTAATTTGCAGCTACTTTCAGATGTATACAATTTGTTTTATTCTAGTGAATCAAATCATCGTAGTGCTTTGTGGTTATGTATCTCTAATGGCATGATCATTTAAACAAATTCTTCATCAGTTTCAAGCAATTGGCCAATGTATTAAGTGAGACGCTTATGCGTGTTTGTTTGAGTCCGAATAGTGCTTTCATCATCAATGATCTAATTTTCAGAAATATATTATAACGATAAAAATGATTTCGTGTGAGTACATTTTCTTAGTGAATTCTAAAGTGAATATGCAGAACATTTTTTTGATTATTATTTTTTTTGTTTATGTATTGATGTACTATAATTCATATGTAATAAGAAATTCAAGAAATAACCAAAAACAGATCCAATTATTTGGAATTACAGGAAAATTATTAGGACACCAGCTTTGTTTCGGGACTTTAACACTATTTTTCCTTGATTTGACTCCTTTTTTGGTTCAATTTGAGATAAAATGATTTCAGTATTGAGCAAAATTGCCATTATATTATGTTCTTCCAGTTACTATTTCTTTTGAAAAAATGTTTTCATAACACTAAATTTGTGGAATGCTGAACTTGTTCAAAATTGAATAAATTCTTCCAAGTCTGGAAATTTTTGTTTTAGTATTGAATAGTTTTGACATTGAGTAAGAAATTATAATTTAAATGCGTGCTAGACGAGCAAAAATCTCCTATTTGAACGTATAACACACACGCACGCACGCACGCACACACACACACACACACACACACACACACACACACACACACACACACACACACACACACACACACACACACACACACACACACACACACACACACACACACACACACACACACACACACACACACACACACACACACACACACACACACACACACACACACACACACACACACACACACACACACACACACACACACACACACACACACACACACACACACACACACACACACACACACACACACACACACACACACACACACACACTCTACGGTGTGTGTATCTAAACCTTTCCAATTCTCATTTATATTCACGCTTCCAAAGTTACATCAGTTCTAAAACCCCGGTATTACTTCATACCTAACAGAGTTTTGCTGCATCATTTATTTCATTTTCGTATTTCTTTTCTGCTTGGCATCCTTATAAAATTTTCTAAAAGATAAGCATAATTTTTCCTCATTCCAAAATGAGTCGGGTCCCTTTTAGTTGCCCTCTAAAATTTTCCTTTCACTTATTCCTTTGCACTTTAGAAGTACAAAACTTTCGATTTCCAAGTTTTATTTCTTGTCAAAGCTTTCTTAGAATTTCATAATTCGATTTCTCCAAACATTTTTAGTTCCTCGGCTGAATAAAAAGTTATTCATTCGTTTCATTTCAACCATTCGAGCTGCGTGGGTTTTGAAGCATTAAGAAAAAGAGAAAATTCAACGGTCTATAAATGGGTTTATATCAAAAGAATTTTTTTAAAAGTATTTTGAATAGGTTAAGTCTGTGTGTGTGATGGAAGGTTTTATATAATTATCTTTCGCTAGGTGTGGACTTTCTTAAGTTTTATATCCAGATTATGAACAGACAAAGAAATTGAGCTACGTAAAATAAATACAGTTTTATACAGAAAACAGAATTTTAAACGTAATCTGTTAATTGGTTTCGGATTTGTACTTTAACTATCTAAATTGAAATACTAAACATTACTTAACTGCTTTTATGTCACTTCTTAAAATATGCTGATACCTAGGTATAAAAAAATTCCTTTTACTCTATTTGTACTGCAAAAAGGTAGATTTTATAAAATAATGCAGTAATATGTGCATTTGTATAATCTCGTCTGCGAAGCAAAACAATACAAATAAATAAATGGAAATAGTCGGGTAATGAAAAATTTTTATAGGTAAAATAATGTTTATATGTAATAGGGATTCTCCCACTCCCTCTCTTCTAAAAACATTCTTAAGTCTTATAATAAGACTACTGGTTTTTCCCTTTCTTAAAATTTAAGACTGCATTTTGAGAGATATTGTTTTCACGTTGATTCTGTAAATTTAAATTTCATAGAATGATTTATATTAAACTGACAATAGAACTTTTTACATTCTTTATTTGTCAAACGTAACCATAAAATGATTTTATATTAATCTTTGAAATATATATCCTAAATATATATCCTTCCAAAGTTTTTGTAAATGGGGCAAGTTTATTAATTAACTAAAATAACGCAGGATGGAAGTAAATTTAAATAAAAAGTAAATGTTCAAAAAACTTGTTAAAAATATTTTTAGTATTAGTAAGTATGTGTATGTTTGTTTGTTATTTTATAAAACGAAATTTTATCGAAAGAAAGCCCTACACAAGGGGATCCACTACCAGATCGACAAACTTGCAGGTTGTGTAGGGATACAGAGACGACTCGAAATCACATAGGAATGCAGGGTCGCAAATGCCGTAGTTGCTAGCTATGGTGCAAATCAGCAAAGAAAAGGAACAGAAACAGAAACACATTAATGGGACATAAAGCATTTTATTGAAAGGTTGCACTATAACAGGTGTTCGAAATTTTGACAGAAGTCATCTGGCCGTTCCTCCGTCGTGGCACCCTTTCCATGTGGTACCAGCATGACGGGACTCCTCCACATTTCGGAATTCATGTCCTCCAACACCTCAACGTAACCTTGGAAAGCGGTATAGGTTGCGGTGGCCCGGTTCATTGGCCTACCGGATCACCGGACTTATTATGCATAAACTTCTTCTGAAGTCACATGAAGTGTGGAGTCCATTTCTTCAGTTGAAGACTTCATCCCTCAAAATCTGTAGCAGCCGTGAGGATACGTGACATGTTAGAATGTAAGGAATTCCATGCAACTCCACTGTCAGGCTTGCCAGATGACTTATGGTAGAAATTTCGAACGCCTGTTGCAGTACAATCTTTCAATGAAATGTTTTTGTCTCATTAATGTGTTGCTGTTTCTATTATTTTTCTCTGCTTCTTTGTACCAAAGCTCGTAATCATGACATTTGTGACCCTGTATTCCTAAGTGATTCCGAGTCGTCTTTGTATTCCCTACACACCCTATTAGTTTGTCGGTCTGGTAGTGAATTATCCTGTATA
Organism: Trichonephila inaurata madagascariensis; assembly: GCA_019973955.1. NCBI lineage: Eukaryota > Metazoa > Arthropoda > Arachnida > Araneae > Nephilidae > Trichonephila > Trichonephila inaurata. The sequence goes on from BMAV01015938.1 coordinate 62,173, forward strand.
TTACAGTTAAGGGGTCTCAGTGGATGTTAATTTTGTCTCTAGGGTGAAAATATAAACAATTTTCAAACAGGTATAATTCTTTTAAATTTAAATTAAATAATTCGAAACTTTTACACATTATTTACAAAGTATTATGGCTTCAAAAAAGTACAAAATGTTTGAAATATAATCATAATTTTAAAAATTATAAGCATATGAAAATAAGAAATAATTCTGTAATAAATACTAAGTAATTTTTGCTTTGCGCACACTAAATAAAATTTTTAAAAATGTAATTTTTTTTTATTTTTTAAAAAATGTAATTTATTATTCTATTTATATAAAAATACATTTAACTTATAAATCAACTTATAGCTAGTAATTAAAGCTACTATTTTAGAAAATAGCATGCGCAACGTAAAAATTAATTAATATTTCTTATAGAAATGTTTCTTATTTTAGTATGCTTATAATTTTTAAAATTAGGATTATATTTTAAACATTTTACACTTTTCTAAAGCCCCATTTCTTTATAAAGAACGTATAAGAGAATCGAATTATTTAATTTAAATTTAAAAGAATTATACCTGTTTGAAAATTGTTTATATATTCAGCCCTCTAGAGAATGCCACATTACTAATTTTCAAATATTTGTTAAAAAATGATTAAAAATTAAATATAGGAAACAAATAATAAAAATATATAAGATTCGAGAATCCATTCATATACAATTCGAGTAGATTCAGCTAATATCTTTTTAAGCATAATTTGCATTGTTAACAGCAATTTTCTTTGAGAAATGATGCTATAAAAAGATTTAGAAATCTAAATAAAAATAGAATCCAGAAGTAATATGAAAAAGAAAAAACATTTTTTTAAACACTATACAGCAGAGTTTTCCTTTAAGTTTTTCCTATGTCGCATATATTAATGTTTTTTTTTAAAAAAAATTTCACTCTATAATTATTTTTAAAGTTTATATTGTAACACGTACTTTTAAATTACAAATAAGTATGCCAGTTTTAAATTAAGTTTTAATAGCTTCACTTAAATTTAAAAAAAAATACATAGATTAAAAATTTAGAAAGATTAAAAATTCCTTTTTAATCTTTCTAAAATTTCCAAAGACTCTTTCAATTTCTATTGATGTAAAAGTTTTCGTATGCCTTTTTTACTAGCCAGATAATTTTTATCTTTTTTCTTAAAAAAAAAAAATTCTTATGCTTTTTGTAAAGAACATTTACGGAAGTAATAGAATTTTCTCCTATTTGTTTACTTTCTTAAATTCTTTATCAGCTAAGAAATTTTTTTTGTTTCACCGTTTACCGTTATTTCGAGACAAAAATATCTATTCAGATATTTGCAGACAAACAAGAAAATTTAAAAAGAAATTAAAAAAGAAATATCTTAATCTTTTATTAAATGTTGATAAGACATTTTTAATAAACCATATGGTTCTATTGACAAGAGAAAATTAACGAAAATTTCCATTGAAACTGTTATCTATTGAATTACTCCTACGTCTTACATATTTCCTTTCTCAAAGGTATAAATTTTTCTTTTATAAAAGATAATTGCATCGCTCAACCTCAAGATAGTGTTAAAATTTTCGTTTAGTCTTTTTTGTGTTGCCATTGAGCCTGGTAATTAAACTTTTTAAAGCCCTGGTTAAATTTTTTTCATCGTTCAGGATTCGGATCATTACTCGAACGATTATTTTTTTCTCTAGTCAAATCTAATTGCAGTACTCAGGCATTATAAATTGTGATTAGGGCAAGGAAATGACATTCTAGATTAACTTTATTCAAGGATCTTTGAATTGTGAAACATTTTTATATTGAAAGGTATTAAATATTTCATTTCGCTTATACACCATTGAAAAGATATTTTTTCCTCGTTTTACAGTATATAAAGTTTTGCGTGGGTGTACGTTATCATTTTTTGTGCCCATGTAATATAGACTAGATTAAAGGGCTTGGATAGAGAATTTATTGTTTTTCCATGTTTCAGTTTGAAACAGGATAGGGCGATTTTTCTTACAGGTTAATATGGAGATCCTTCAAAAACATCATGTATCATATTGCTTTTATTTTAAAAAAAAGCAAGGGGAAATACACGAAGAAAGAGAATATAAAAGCAAGTAGATGTTTTTATGTATTTGTAGAGAGGTCTGGAGGAAAAGAATTCGATTTTATATAAAACTGTTGAAGGGGGTAAATGTGCAATGATTCTTGTGTAAGATTTAACTGTGTGTGTTTCCTTTCTTTTTTGTGTTTTTCACATGATTTAACTAGGATTTAGGATTAATTGTGTGTGTGTGAAGAATTAAATGTTCTATTAAACTCTCATTTATAAAAACACTGCAAAAAAGAAACGAATTTTAAGGAAATAAAAGTAATGTAACATAAAAAGAACTCAAATAAATATATGTTTAATATGTAGAATTACTGTGGACATTTTGATTTTAAATGCCTTTAATGAGTAATTGTTAATATTAATAGGATACTTTAATAATTGCTACTCATAAAGGAAAATACATAAAGCAATTATAATATATAATCTAAACAAGGATCAAATCACTGCAGGAGAAATCGCGCGTTTTAAATTAAGTTACAATGTGATTTCTTTTTTAACTATTTGGTATATTTGCATTACCAAAATGATGAACGAACCACCTTTTTGCTGTATAGGATTACGCTTATAAAACACATTATACAGTTCCTTTATATACATATTATCCATGTTTATCTAGGATAGGGGTCTTCAGCCAGTGGTCTACGGGGCTGGAATGGCCCGCTTAAGGCCTTTTAGTGGCCCATTATTTGAATTTGAGGCAATTTAAAAACAAATTCCTTTTACCGTTATTTGTCGTAAAAAACGCCATTTTTCTATTACTTTTGTTATTATTTAAAACATTTAACTGATGTGTTTGATATCTATTTGAGACACGAGTAAAATATTCTGATAATGACGAATTTTTCAAAAATTTCACTGTATCTTAAATAGTTTTAAATGTAAAAAAATCTAACTATGCATAAAATTTCAGAAATTTTCAAAAAAGGTGGACTTTTATCTTTAACAAGTTTCAAAGTATTTTTATTCGACTTCTATTTACCTTTTTTTAAAAACCGATATATATATATATATATATATATTTAAATATATATAATTCAATCACAACTTAATAATCAATTAAAAATTGAAACCATATGAATCTTATAACATTAAATCCCATTTCAAAATATCAATGGCGAATATAGAAGTAAAATTCCAACGTTTTCAAACAAAATTAAAAAATTATAAAATAAAAATTTATAAAATATCCAAGTGCAACCTCGGACTTAGGACCGATAAGTGGAGTTAAACTAGTTTGATGGCACCAACCTTCCCCCTATTGCAGCTTGGTAAGTTAATCGGAAAATATCCAATTCTCAAAAATTTAAAAAGTAAAAATTAAAAAGTTAAAATTAAACCATTAAACTTGAAAAATTAAACTATTCGCCATCGCATTCTGAAAGATATATTAAAATATTAAAATTCTAAAACAATTAATTGCATAATATAAGTGAACCCTCGAACACCAAAGATGACGATATATATATATATATATATAAGTTTTGTAAACACCATCTCTTAGAATCAGTTTTAACTTTGTAAAACAAACCTCCCTTTTTTGATACAAATTTCTTGACTACAATATTTTTTTGACAATCGTGTGGCCCGTGGATCACTGTGACTTTATTGATGTGACTCGCGGATCACTGTGACTTTATTGATGTGACTCGCGGATCATAGTAAATTTATTAATTTGGCCCTCGGCGTAAAAGTTTGAAGACCCCTAGTCTAGGGTATTTTTTTAAAGATACATTAAAAATACTTAACAATGGTTTAAAAGATATTTCTATGAGATTGATGGTCTTGTAACTTACTTTAAAAACTCTATCAAATAATGCCGCTGTGGCCTAGCAGTCATGGTGACAAATCGTGGCTGGCTTTGTAGAGCCGTGGCTCAATGTTCTTACATTGGCGTGATGTGGGAGTTAGGAAAGGGAGGTGCCGGTTCAGGTGTCATTCTCGTCACTTGACTGGGGTTTAAAATTACAAGGTCTCTCGTAAATTGCCCTCGTATTGCTTTAGAGGCGATGCACACTGGAGCTAAGGATCTTCGTAACTGCCATCAAATAAATTAAATAATAATCAAATAAATTAATTAAAAATAAATTAACCTTCTACAGTGGATCGAATGTTTTCACAGGCATGAGAGAGAGAGAGAAAAAAATTTGGTGAAGAAGATTATTTTTATTATTAAAAAAACACATTAAAGTATTTTTTTTTACAAAGAAAGTAGTATTTATTACTGTATAGTATGATAATCACTGAAATTGTGTTTGCAAACGATGCCATTTTCACTGTTTATATAGATTATTGAATTGTGATGAATGAAAATATATTTAAATATTTATTCATCAAATTAAAAACAAAGGCAAATACATATTTATTGATAGAATATTTAATTAATGAAGATAAGTTAAGACATATATTCGTCTTCATCATTATCATTGTCATTAATTACTGCATTATCATCTGACTTATTTAGGGATGGAGCTTTCAAGATGGACGTCTCAACCATTGTTTATTATATTTATTAAATTTTTCTTCTATTCTACACATTTTCGCCGACCTCGACTTATATTGAAACTTGAAACTACTCAATTGCTTTTTTAAATCCTCGACATGAAAACTTGTTCATTTTTCCAGTTCCTTTATCAAATACTCATATGATGCCTGAAACTATTCTCCCCCTAGCCATGCATTATATTCAAAAGTTTTGTCTTGTAATAAATAATGTATTAGAAGATATTCCTAAAACAAAATAAATAATTTTGAATAATTATGAAAAATTCAGATGAAATTATTTTCTGTAAGTCGAGTTCTAATAATTGATCTCTATATTTTAAAGTAGCAGCAAAAAACAATGACTTCTAAGAACTTATACAGTAGAGATTAGTTTCAGGTAACAACCATAGCTTAATCCTTTATCTACCGACGGTACTTATCAGTATCACTCACTTTAAAATTACATAGAATAACCATTTTTATGAATACTCTGACGATACTTAGCAGGAATATTCTTTGAAATTCACTGTTCCAAGATATATGGCAGCACGGGTTCTATGATGAGTATTTTAGCGGGGAAGGCGAATAGTTTAAAAGCAGAAATTGCGTTTTCAGCTGACGGCTTTTTCAGCGGATTGCGAAGATCGTCATTTTTGTTCCGAAAAAATAATTAATATCAAAAGGTAAGTGTCTTATCTTTTTTGTATGTTAAGGAAGACCTTAGAAACGATCTGACTATTTATTTTAAGTGAACAGTGTGTATAATTAATTTTACAGTTAAATATCTTAAATTAATTAATTAGCTCTAACTAATTAAATTTCCCACAGTTGAGTATTTTCCTTACGTATATCCCTTAATTTTCAATGTAGTGATTCAAAAAAAATATTGCATGAAATAAACTACAGTAAATCATAATGCGGTAAATGAAGGGTTAATATTGCTTAGAACCTAAACAAACTATCCATTGTTCATTAATATTTGATTACGTACCTAAATTTGTCTTAACTACCTGAAACTACTTATATAATGAAGGAAAAATATCTTAAACAGAGTTACATACCTGAAAATGAAGCTTCCATACACTGGCGTAACAAGTTCTGAGCGGGCCCTGTATCAAAATTCCTTCACGGCCCCTTTTAGAAATGAGAGCTTTGTGAATGGGACTATTGATGAGACTTTACAATTTTGTACTTACTCATGTCAGGCCCTTGTGATTTGGAGACCCTGTATTATTGATACGGCTGATACGCGTAACTACGTATCTGTTTCATAACTAAAAAACCCCCAAAAATAATTTACTTTAGAGCGAAAATACTCTAAAATTACCCGTAAATTACTAATACTGAATAGCTCAATTTTCACACAAGACGGAAGTACACTTAACTGAAGTGAAGAACTAGGTTTGTGTGTTATATATATATATATATATATATATATATATATATATATATATATATATATATATATATATATATATATATATATATATATATATATATATATATATATATATATATATATATATATTTATATATATATATATGTGGGGTATTTTAAAAAATTCTCCAAATAGTACTTTAGTTAGTATTCTAATTAAGTAATATATGAGTGTATCCTGAAATCCCTTTATATTTTTTAAATGTTTGGCAGTTTTGAGCTTATTTGCCCCACTATGCGACGTAAAGAAAGACTAATTCACTGTTAAATAATGATTAGATTATTTAATACCAATTCTGGAAAAACTGCAATGCTAGGAAAAGGCCTTTATATAATTTGATAATTTCGGATTAAAAATTCCAGAATGCTATCATTCGTTGGCACTTTGAATTAGAATTTCTCTCTTTTGAGTTACTATCAAGTTGAAAACATACATTGATAATGTTTGAAGTCACTTGGGTTTTTCAGATTGGTAATTTCAAATTCTTAAGGTATTCGATTACGTTCGGAACCGTGATTTTGCAAAAGCGTATAAATGGATAATATTTATGATATTTAGTGTCACTTAGATTAGAAAATGTATATAAAATTGTTTTAAGAATAGTATTACAATAAAAAATTATTTAAGTACAATATTTTGACAAAAAAAGAACATAGAATGACCCATTTTCAAAATATTCTCTTTTTGTGGAAAAGGCTTCTATTATAATAATATTTTGCCTGTATATAGCACAAACCTCTGTACAGAGGCTCAACTAGAAGTTTTGAAATATATAACTTAGAAGTGGGTTTATCCATGTTTTAAGACAACAGAGGGAAGAAATTTTAAGAAAAAAACGCCGATAATTCTTTTAATTAGTTGTAACTCTAAAAATAATGTGAGTTTTTTCAACAATCATAGTTGAGCCTCTGTACAGAGGTCTGAGCTATATACAGGCAAAATATTATTATCATAGAAGAATTTTTGACAAAAGGAGAACATTTTGAAAAAAGGTTATTCTAAGTTCATTTTTTGCCGAAATATTGTATTTAAATAACTTTTTGTCAAAATGTCCTTAAAACAATTTTATACATATATTTTAATCTAAGTGACACTAAATATCATGAAAATTATCCATTTATGTGCTTTTTTAAAACCATGGTTCCGAACGTAGTCGGATACCTTAAAACAACTAAATCTTTTTTTTACACGATTTTGAAATAACACGGTACACAAATAAAACGAGTTTTTTATTTTTTATTTTGCACGAAATTTTTGTCCTGGCACAATTTCCCCAAAATTTGAAGATTTGTGCTCTTTGGATGTAGACGATTTGATCAAACTCTTTGCAGCTATCAACAGATGATTTATTTCGCTAAGGCTTGAAATTTGTTACAGCTATGGAACAACATTTTCCTACTTTTGATCTTGATATAGAGTGTGCATTAAAGTTTTGTGCACTTAAGTTTTGTGTAGCAGGATAACAAGAATTATATAAGCAACTTGAGAAACCAAAAATCCGCTAATAACAGACTTCGTAATAACAGAAGAAACTAAACGGCCTTTAATAACGAACGAAATTTTTCATTTGAATCGAAACCGACAGTTGTGCTAGACATATCAACTGATGTTAGCATTTTTGATCCAGTTCGTAATAAACGTGCACGCTTGTTATAAAGTAGCTATGAAAATTGTTAGTTAGTAGTTATATTCTAATTTCAATAGAATTTTTATATGTTGTATGTACTTGTAGAATAAATTTTCATTGTACACTAATTAATTTTTTTTGTGATAAAAATGAATTAATTTTGTTTTTTTAAATTGTAACATGATTTTAATGTACTTTGCATGGTTTTATTATTAAAACTTTTTTTCATTTGATTTTTAAGTTTGGAATAGGAACATAGCCCTAAATTTATACCAAATGCCTCATATGTTTTTTAATGAGGTTTTTTTTTGCACGGTTTTTTAAGGAACATATCTAACGTGTTAAGAAAGAGTTAGATATACTGTTTAAAATCTAAATTTGTATTGTTTAAATTTATTTTTTTTGTTAAATAATAAAAAACAGCTTAAGATGATTATTAGAGAATATTTCTTCAGAAATAAACGACAGCAAATGTCTTTAAACTTGTTTTCCTTCTTTCGGGAAAGTTTATTTGTGAGCTTGTCGACACTTATCAATGAAAGTTATTTATTTTTTTAAAAAAATAATACTATGAAAACAAAAAATATTGTAAATGCATTTCAGTGACATTTGTAATTTTTCTTAAAACAAGACCTTATAACGAATGGGGGTGTTCTAACGAAGAAGAATATATTCATTTGGAGAAATATAATCCTGTTAAAAAAATCAAAAAGTAAAAAAAATTAAGAAATATTTTTCAAATTTTCTTTCTTATATGTCTCTTATTTCTTTAAAAAAGTATGCTTTTTTCCTCAAAAACATATAGGTGATACTCATGTATTTTTCATTGGCAGAATTACTAAAAAGATCTCATTAATAATTAATGCTAACTAAAAGTAATTCTCATTAATAACTAATGCGCAAACAAAATTAAAGACGATTTTAAAAGCTGTGAAATTTGTCTAGGAATGAGAGAGAGAGAGAGAGAGAGAAAAGAAGATGCCTTTTTTTGACTTTCATAAGTGTATTCGTGAATAAATGAGATTCTTTTCTGAAACAGATGTCTCAAATTTAATAACTTTCAGCAGTTTTTTTTTTTTTTTATGGAAACTTATACTGCATATGAATGAAGACTTTTAAATGAGAGAGAAGTTTTTGGGTGAAACATTATTCGGTCTCGAAAGGCTTTGCGTGAGATAAATCTTAAAATTTCATAAGAAAAAAAAAAAAAATGGACGTTAGTCGTGTGAGTTTAAGCGAATGAAAGAATTTTCATGAATATTTTCCCTTTTAGTTTTAAGTATATTTTGTATTTTTAATTTTTTTCTTTGGTAAACCGATTCAATCATGTTATTTGAATTTGCCTCGATTAAATATTTGAGTTAAGTGAGATTATTTGTAATAATTTACTTACATAAATTTATTTTAAAAAATTTTTTTACAAAAATTTTACTATTCAAAGGCAGCTAAGATAATTTGTGCTGTAAAATAATTTTTAAAAAATGGAAGGTAATTTTTAATATCAAAAGATGTTGTTATGGAGTTGTAAAATATTGATTATCTTAAGGTATCCAAATACGTCCAGGGTACTTTTTTTTAAAGTAGCATTCTAAAACATTATAAATGTTTTTTTTAGGAATCAACACCAATAAATAATAATATTTAACTAACAATATTTAAAAAATATACCTAAATTTTACAAAAATCACAATTACAAGTAAAATTTTAGCAATGTCTTAGAAAAACTTCAAAGCAATTAGAGAAAAAAGCAATTAACTTATATCAGTAAAAGTATTATTAAAACAAATTAGGTGCATTTATCTAGATAATGTACTGAAATTTTAGTTTTTTTTATAAAAAATTAAAAAATTTTAGAGCTGGTCAAGTAAATATTATAAGAAATGGTATGTTCTGTATGAGACCATTATTTAGATAACAAGCCATAACTCAAAAAATATTCATACGATAAGAAATATATTTTAGTATACATTCTCTCTATAAAATAATATAAATATCGGGTTCAAAAAGTTTTATAGAAATACATTTATAACATTTTGAGCTGTTAGACTCGCCATGACAGATTTTAAACGATTTAAATGCCTACTTCTGGTAGATGAAAAAGAGCCATTTCCATTTTTTCTTATTTTATAAAACTGATTGTAGCTTGGCTTCTAGGTAGTCTCTCTTGGTCTCTAAACAAAACAATGTATATTTTGTAAAGCCAAAAGATAGCTCTATTCAATAAAATAAAAACAAAAAATATGTGTTTTGACTGAATTTGCTCATTTCAATGTGTTCGGATACTTTAAAAAAGTAAACAGTTCGAAAACAAAGATGACTTGATGAAATGCAAAGTAGTGTTCTCATCAATTCAATTGAAAAGAGGAAACATTTGTTTGACTTTTTGGCACCTCCAATAGTAAAAGTCATAATAAAGAAGTTTTTTACGTTTCCCACTTCCTGAAGAACGTGAAATGGAATAAAGAGACATGCATCTAAGTCTAGGAACGCGAAGTTTAACAAAATAAACGGAAAGACGCATATGTTAGCTTATTATACGGATATATTTTTCAGATATTAACATAGAAAGAAAATATCTTCTACGGATGCAATAAGCGTTGAACAAATATCATATTCGACTGAAAAAAATCACTCTCTGCAATCCAAAAGTACTATTTTCGTAATTTGAAAATACATATAAATGAACAAGGAAAATATCTGACAAATAATGATGCAACATTTAAAATTAGCGATATTTGAGGATGTATACATGACTAAATCTCCGCATTTCTTAATAGACGTGAACAACTCGTGAGAGCTGGAAACTGCCAAGACGTGACTATTGACTTTTAGAGGAAGAAATATGAATTTTCTGAAAAACATCTGCGAAAGCAGAAAGATAACTAGAAAAACACTATAGCAGGAATAATAAGTTTTGAGAAGGCTACAAAAACGTTGTCAACTAAGATTTAAAGAAATGGAACAAATATTATTGCTTTTAAAGGCCTCTCGAAATACGAAATCAAGAGAAATTGCATATTTAGTTGAATTTTACGACGAGTACTAACGAATGCTAAAACTATTACTTCTAAACAAAAATGAAATGAAATGTACGTAAACATCAAAAATCCGGGGGGTTTTCATTAAGTGGAAAAAAGATTTGTAAACCACATGCCTATTTTGCCTTGTTTTTATCCCACCTCGGGAATTTTTATGGTGTCTTTGCAACGGGTTCTATTCGGGGGCAATATTCTTTGCAATTTTAGTTTATAAACCTCTTTACGTAGAGATGACTTAGTTTTAAGCAAATTTAACTCCTATTTAAGCGCCAGTTGTATACAAGATAATTGTCAAGAGTTGATCCTTAAGCTGAAATCCAAGTGTTAGTAAGCAGCGCGTGGTGGTGGCGTCTTAAGATTAATATTTGACGGAGAATTCGTCAGGAAGTAGTTAAGTAACCAGACTTGGAGCTGAACGAGCTATCAGGTTGCGGGCAGGATCATACAAGGAGCTTTAATCAAGATAAGTACCTTCCATAATTTAGTTATCTGATAATGGGTTAGGATTTCTTATTGCTTCCACAGAGTTAAGTTACAAAGTTGCAGATTTCGCAAAGTGTTAAAGATTAAATAAAGTTAGTTATTTATGATCATGTCTGCTTTTCCTGGAACTCTCTCACACCCGCAACTTTCGGACCACGACATCTTTTTTTTGTAATATTCGGGGAAATTCAAAAGTAAATAGTTCAAATGAACAATGATCATTGTTTGGATACTGGGATGAGTTGACAAATAGTTGAAACAGTTCAGGCTCAGCAGTCTCACGAGCATAAAATGCCAGAGACTTTAATTTAACATCCAGCATTGGACGCAACTTATGCAGACAATTTATTGAGACTACATCCGTAGAGAGCCTAGGTAAGGTCATTTTAGAGCCATAATGACCAATGAAAATCCATATCCTCGTGTTTCATCTATATTGGGAACTTCAAGTAGCCCAGGGAGTCACTACATGTCCTCCAACATTCTAGAAAGAGAACAGTATGGCAATGTAAGTTTGATGGTTTGGGTAGAGGCATTATGTGGGACGGGTGCTCAAACATCTTTGTCTGTGACAAAGGTTTTGTGCCTACTGTGAAATATAGGAATGAAATATTGAAGTCCAATGCTTGCCTTTCCAAGGTTGCAATTGACCTTGTTTCCATTTTTATGGATGACAAAGTTTTCTTCATAGGGTTCATCTTGCTGACAAATTTCTGGGAAGAGAGGATATTTTCTGAACATATTTAGGATATTCCTAGGAAAGTAAATGCCACTCATCATTCATGGCCGGGAGCCAGTGGTATAAGGGGATCGGATCGTGACTTTCCATGTCACGAGTTCGGGAGTACCACAAAGACCCGCCGTTGGGGGAGCGGGACGCAAATCTGTCGAGGGAAACGTCCTCCCGTTGGTGTGGGTGGTAGAGGGGAGGGGGGGCCAGCTCAGGTGTCGTCCCGCCGACCATGGTTCAAAATACGTGGTCCGTCGCAAAAAACCTTGTGTTGCTGAACGTGGGCGTTAATATTCAATCAATCAAGCCACTCATTATTCTTTCGCAGGGTCATTTAGAACTTGCCAACAGTATTACTGGAGGAGTAGGACAGACTGCCGCAAGGACTTATATATTTCATATTATGAAACTTGTATAATTGTAAAATGGAGACCATATTCTTTGTTAACCAATTTTTTCGCTTCCTTTTCCAATTTCTGCTTTAGATTTTTTTCTGTATTGGTTAACCGCGTATACATCAGCGCTTCCCAACCTTTTTATCACCGCGGACCGGTCAACGTTGGATAATTTTACCGCGTCCTGTCATGGGCGGGATGTTGATTCATATTTTACATTGTTTTGATTTAATAATTTTAGTTTAATTGTATTTAAATATGCCTTCAGAATAAAATACTGTTACACCAAAAAATGAAGATAAAGTGATTGAACCTGGAATATAAAATGATTCCATAGAAAGTCACCCAAAACCGAGAGAAATGCACCACAGTAAATAAAACGGAAATAATTTAATGTTCCCTTGGGTGGCCCGGGACCATTTGATCCACGGACCGGTACTGGTTCACGGCCCAGAAGTTGGGGACCCCTAATATACATGATAAGGCATTTTATCATAATTTTTTATACGATATTTTTTGTTTTTGCATATCATATCAATATATATATATATATATATATATATATATATATATATATATATATATATATATATATATATATATATATATATGCATACTCAATTTCGTTAAAATCTGTTCAGTATTTAGTATTTCGGATATGATCGCCTTAATGGAAAAGAGTTTTGAATAATAGTTGCAGAGCTATTTATAAAAATACATATCCTAAAGCAAACTTTAACGTTTTCATTTCATAGAAGTAATAAAATATAGTCATTGTGCGTGTGAGAGAGTTAAAAATATCTTGTATTTGATTAAAGTAGAAAAAATAAAACATTCAAACATTTTCGGCATCTAGTTTTCTTTATTAAACGTGTTCACAATAAAGAAAATATCATATTTCTAATACTTGCACGTAAACTATTATATGCAATAAAATACACTATGTACAATTTTTTGAGTAATTAAAAATATTTAGAACACATATAATAAATTGATAAAGAGTTTGTCTCACTTAATTCTCTATTACTGAACTATTTTACTAGATAACAAATTAATCAGATATTTGTCACACTTCTTTAAATGAAGCATTGGACAACTTTAATGAAATTTATTGAATATAATAAAGTATTTATAGCACAAAATAGTATTTTTTTGAAAGAAGCTCGTAAATTAAAGGAAAAAATCAAGAGGGAATTACAGTAAAGCTAGCCTAAGAATTAAAAGCTTGAAGCAAAGTAGTAACATTTAAAAATTTACGACATATCCATATATATCAAGTATAATTTGACATCACAATACAGGGTGCCCCGAAACTTAATTATAAGAGAGAACGAGGTGAAATATGGGGTCATATCTGTTCTGGGAAAAATTTTAAAAAAATCCACTAGCACTTGGTTTAGTGAGGACAAGCACATTTTCGAAAATGTGGAAAATTCGCACATTCCATTACATCATTAACTACTGTGACCCGAAATTTCACAAATTTACTACGATTTTTTCACTAGTCATCTTACATAGCTGTATTATCAATCGCAGTCAAAAATCGGACAAAAAAATTCGCTGGTTTAAACAAAATTAACGTAGTTTGTGTGAGTCGGGATTTGAGAAAAAGATGTCACCTAATTTTGACTCTCTATAAAAAGAAAACTGTTATATTTCTGAAATATTGGACCATTTAGTTAAGATTCTAAAAATGTACGACACTTGTTTTTTTCTATGCATAACATTCATAGAGAATTTTTTATCAGATCATCTACCGGTTATTCTTACTCTATATACTGGCTCTGCTCTGATCAAAATTCCGGATCAACTCTCCACCAATTGGGAGAACTTCAAATTTCTTTTTAAATAACAAACCACTCCCCATCCCTCCTTTCCTCAAGCAATGACGACCTCGAAATTGCAGTTAGAAAGGCTTGAGAAAATATCTCTGGAAGCCTGCAGAAGCTTCAAAACCAAAATTTAAACAACCCCCATTAAAACTCCTCCGAAATTAAAGCTGTAATCGTTACAGAAATCGTGTTCGAAATTTTGGCAACGTACAAGAGATCCTGCAGTGAACCACCCGAACACTCAGTCGCAGGTTAAAAGATTATTAGGACATCTCTTTTCCCAACTTCGTTGGGAATCTCACATTGCGTTAATCTCTTACGCCGGAGACAGGCACTCTTTGGAGGAAAAACCCTCCCTATTCAAAACCGCCTCAAAACATTCCCCCAAAGGGCGCACTTGGCAGTGTAGCAAATCACCCTCTGGAGAAGGCGGAAGTGATTGCCGACAGCCTTCAAAAAGCAGTTCGAACTCAACACCGAAGCTGAAACGAACGTTTTACAGCTCATACAATAAAGGAAAATTAAAAAGATTCCTGGACGCTCCTAATACCTGCTCCAGACCTGAAAACAACCCAGGGAAGTACAGGAATATGTTAAAAAAGCTTAAGGATCAATAAATCTCCTGATTGGATTTAATTACAAATCGCATCCTTAAAAATCTCCCCTCAAATTCGTTCTTTTATTGTTGTCATGCTGTTCAATCTATTAATGGAGAACTGTCATTTCCCTAAGAATTGAAGACCGCCGGTGGTCCCCATTCAAAACCCAATTTGATGATACTCAACCTCAAAATTACCGTCCAATCTGCTACTCAGTAGCTTGACAAAGCGTACGAATTTGTTCTTTGAACGCCTGAATCAAAGCATTCTGCATAGCCAGGAATATTATTATTCCTGAACAGCATGGCTTTGTTACACAGTGTTCGGCTTTGTGCAACTCAGTTACTAAGAGTTACTGAGCTGATTCATCACGGCTTTCATAAAACCAGGCCACGGGTATGCTTTTTTGTGGACATAGCCAAAAGCCTTTGACAAAATTTGGCATGATGGCTTGATATCCAAGATGATGCGACTTGGGTTTTCGGAACAACTCACATCAAAATTATACACTCCTACCTAAATTCTCGTGAATTTAGGGTAAGAGTTGAAAACAGTCTCTCCAATCTCACGTCCAATTCTGAGTGGGGTACCACAAGGACCTTTATTAGGGGCCCAAGCTCTTAATCTATACATCAACGACATCTAAGGGGCTGCCGAAGTCCACTTAGCGATGTAATGCGGACGACACTGCCATTTTACCCAAAAACATTTATAACTGCAATATCATTGAGCGGCTTCAAAATTATGTCATTCGACTCGAAACCTGGCTTAACCCACTGAAAATAAAGGTAAATGCATCTAAAAGCGCATGCCTCCTCTTTTTACGAGAAAGCGGTGCATCGGAAACCTCCCGCATGTCAGTAAGCATTTTTAATCAGCCTGTCCCCTGGGTTACTGAATACAAGTACCTAGGTTTAATACTTCGATACTAAATTAAACTTTGCTAAACATTATCCGTTCCGCCCACCAAAAGGCGGCTGAATGAGAAACATTCTAAATCGCTTGATTTCTCCCCAAGAGCAAGCTCGCATTAAGGCACAAGGTTCTATTATACAAAGCCATTCTTCGCCCCATCATGTTGCACGCTTCTCCCATCTGGGCAGGGGCGGCAGTTACTCACCTGAAAAGATTTCCTCGCACACCCTTTCAAAACATTCAACTGCGTAGAGCAGCAAACGTACCTTGGTTTGTCAGGAACGAAGTCTTGCATAAAGATCTTAATGTTCCACCGCTTCTTGATTTCATCAAAACAACGAAAATTTCTTCAACCGGTTACCACAGATTTCAAATCTATCAGGGAAATCCCGGCTTACGACAATTCTATTCCTAGCTCTTCTAAGAGACCCAGGAGCAAGTTCTTAATCACTGCATCAACACTTCCCAGCTCTGAAAAGGATGAGGTCTCCTGAGCAAATTAAAAGATATGAGCTTTATTGTTACACTAGTTGTCTTCTTTGCAAGACTTCACTCACTCTAATTATTCCCCCGCACCATGGAAGCTTTGACCGCGTTTCTTGTGTGGTGCAACTTCACCCCTCATGATCTTATTTCAAACTCCCTACCTTTCTTACTTTTCCAAGCGGTTATTTAAAACTTCCTTTCAATAACCGCACGCAGTTATCTTGTAGAGGTAACGTGTAACGGACTTAAAATATTGGCTCTCTCTTTAATCCTTGTTATTAAAAAATATATCCCTTTCTCCCCGTTCCACCAAGATGCGGCACAAGTTGAAAGACGGGCTTTTATGTCATGGAGATGTGACGTCATTTTCTCTTCGTTTCCTACGGCGAAACAGAAACTAAATCAACTGGGAGTGGTTTCCACCCACTTCCACCAGCGTTATTGCGCTGCATTTAATGTGGACTGCTTTTTATTTTTATGTAACTTCAACAAATTGTTCTCTGTTCAATTTATTATGATGAGTGGATAATAGAGCTATCTCTAAGGTTCCACGTAAATGTATAACCGTTACCGTTATTAGAGAATTTTTTTATTTGCAGAACATCCTCACTTTAAAAACATTTCTGTTGATACTTTCCATCACATCATTAGGTACTATGACTGCAAATTCCACATTTTCAAAGTGATTTTTTCACTAACGTAATCTTTCAAAGCCGTTCTATTAATCACAGTCACAAATGGAGGAAAAACATTTGCTGGTTTAATTAAAATTAATCCCTAGCTTGTACCGGTTTGAGAAAATGATGCCCCCTAACTTTGACGCTTCATAAAAAGAAAAATATTACATACTACTCTAAACAAGTTATTTCAAAAGATGATCCATTTAGTGACAATTCCAAAATGGTACAACAGTTGCTACATTTCTATACGTAACAATCAATGTCATTTAGTTTTACAAAATAATTTTATTTAAAAAAACTGAATCATAAATGTGTACTCAAAATTGTGTTAACCCCATAGTAACTTTGTAACCCCATTAAGTGCGTAATGATTGCCTATTATTCGTACTTCCTGTCGAAGAACTCAGAAGGTAGAAGAGGTTGTGTTGGCCCTCACATGTATTGGCCCTCACATAACTACATGCTAGGGAAATTTTTAAAATTTTTTCCAGAACGTATACAACCCCATCTTTCACCTCGTGTCCACTGATCGTTAAGTTTTGGGACATCCTGTATATTATCTGGTTTCTTTCCGAATAATATTTCGAGCTATTGTTAAAATTATACTGTAACATTGCGATTTATAAATTCTCGAATTTGATTTCCTTTTTCATATTTTGAGAATGTTTTAAAACTTAGTAACAATATTGAAACGAATTATTGATAGAAATATACAAATAATCATGGAGACGTCACAAAAAATCCAATGAAATTAGGCAGTAAGTAGACACATTTAAGCTGGACAAATACTTTTTTAAAAAACAAAGAGCCAGAAAATCAACCGTTTTCAGTATGGAAATGTACGGTTGCAATGAACATATTCAGGGCAAGTCTCATCAGTACTACTTCCGTATTGATGATATGCTGGGGTTAACATATAGTTGTTTGGAAATCTATGATTGAGAGTATAACTGTCATTAGGAGGGGGAACTTGCTCGTTTAATAAAGTCTCGCCTCCGAAATAAGCATAATTCTGTCCAATGCTCTGCTGATGGAAATTTGTTTGACTTTCCATCAATAGTTGTTGGAGTTGCCTTATGTACATTATGGCTGCACGTAAAGTCTCTACTTTACTGGATCGTCGACCCCTGTAGCATCTGTCACGAGGCACTTTTTCTCTCAGTATCGCAAATCCTTCGTTGACAAGTTGAACACGTTTTCGTTCCCGCTCGTTTCGACGAGCAACTGAGATAACGGGTTTCGAATTGGTTGACGAAACCTCGTCGTAGGAATGCCTTGGTGCTGTTTGCATATCGGGGGGCTCAGTATCGGAAGGGTTGCCCATTAGTGAATTGAAGCCGTAAGAACCGGAGAGTTCATCGCCGGAAGACATGTCGAAGTTTTCTGAAAAATTGAAAATAAAAGTACGTTAAACGTTGTATACACTTTTAAGGGGACACAGTACGATTCAATTGACAAAAATCGGTCAAAAAATCAAATCTAATTTTTCTAGCCTAAATTATTCTTTATATACATTTCTCTATAACCTCACAAAATTTGAAAACTCTAAACTTAAAAAACGCAGAATTATGATAGCTTTTACACATTCATTTTTATTCACATCCCTACGGCAAATCATAACTTTAAACTTACTTATCTCAGAAAGGTAAAATAACTAGTTTGTCTTCATTTAAAATGTTAAGGCTTTTTTTTTCTATTGTGCCTAATGCTTTAAATTTTTTTTTACCTCTTGTTAATAGTACATGTAACAAAAGTTGGTATGCATTTTTGAATCAAAGCAATACTTATTTTTTAAAAAATAATTGAAGTTAGAATTTGCAAATTTTTTAAGGAATTTTCAATAAGGATTCATAAAAAGAAGTATTGTGCAAATACCAATCGTGTTATCGCTAAACTCATACCAACTTTTGTTGTACATAGTTGGATGTACTTGCAAATCGAATTTCATGTGTGTATGTAAATATTTGTAGGAGGAGTAGCATTTTAAATTCACTTCACAATTTTTAAGTTTTTTCCTTAAAAAAATTAAATGGCTAACTTTTTATGAAATTTTAGCACAAAATCTGTTTTACATAGTATACACACATAGGAGGCAACCAAAAAAATTTTGAAAATCCTTAAATTAAAAATTTTTGCTTAAATCGTACCATGTCCCCTTAAAATATATTTTTTTATTTAAGTCGTTGCAGAATTTCCACTTGGAAATACATTGAAATATAAGTCATGGTCTTTTTAGTTCTAAGAGCACTTTCTTATATAGATAATTATTATTATTGCTTTTAAATGAAATCTTTATTGCTTATAAATAACTGGTAATTTGTGATAACATTATTTTTATGAAGCTTAGAGTTAATACCTTTAATCCATACTTCGCATATATATTAAAATACATTCAATCTCTCTCTCTCTATATGTATAAATATAAAATTACAAAGGGGAGGGGGGATACACACATTGAATATATGAAAAATTAAATGTATTTAACAAAAGAATTTCTTTAAAAATTTATTAAGTTAGTGTGTTGTGTAAAGAAGACTATAAGTTTTGTTTAAGTATAATACTTCAGAAATTAAAGAGTAATGGGTCAAAATGTTTTATTTTCTACCTCTGAACCCAAACAAAATTTTATTTAGTAGTTTGTTTTTCAATGAAGGGAGAAAAACTTAATGCTCAGAAATCTGATGTAACAATTTGGGAGAGAGGAGTTCGATATTGGGATTTTTTTCAGGTTGTGGTCTAAGTTAAACTGTGAATTTTTGAAATTTTTGAGCTATTGAATAAAAATGGGTAATTTGTTGTATGTTGTGATCTAATCTGGTAATTTATTTATTGTTAACTGTATCGTACTAAGTTTTACCAAAATGAAAACATACATTATTTTTATTCATATATTTAGTGAAAATTTTTCTTTATTTATATAAGATGAATTAAGAAGATTGAATTAAATAAACAAAAACCTATTTTTCTGGGTCATTGAATTATTTCTACTGAATCAAAATGTTGCTTTAAAAATATAATCGAATTTATGGTCTAAAATACATTTTGATAACATGAAGCTGGTTAAAACCACCTATAAATTCCAAAAGTAATATAAATTTCGGAATTAAAAGTCTTATTTTTTCAATTTTTTTAGACTTTATTTAAATTCTGAAACTTTTTTCTCGACCTATGTAGAAAAGAAGTGGAAGAAAGTTTTACATAGGTGGTGTTTTGAATGAAACTTGAATTATGCATTGTTTCTTCTATCTCATAGCAATCTCGATTAGATAAAAATGTCAATCAATGACATCCTCTACTCTTTGAAGAAATTGAAATTTCATTTTTCATTGTTTGAAAATACACTGCTTGAAAAGGCTTCAGATATTTGTTTCCTCTCAGCTTCCATTGACAAAAAAAAAAAAAAAAAGGAGGAAATTTTATATCTGATTTTTTCGATAAGTATCAATTTTCTTTTTTACCGTTAAATCACCGTTAGAAGCAAAATGTCATGTATACAATGACGCATAATTTTTTTTTGAAATTTTATGCAATCTTTATTTTATGAAGTTCCTCAATTATTCAGTTAAATCAAAATGTATAAGCAGTGAAATACGTTTAACTTGAAAACGCTTAAGACGAAATATCGGTTAACATGAAATAATAGAACCCTCCCGAAAAACTACTATGTATTTGCATGCATTCTTTTTTACTTAATACGAAAAGATTTCCCTTCTGGGACTGAACAAAATGCGAAAAACATGAACCGGATTGGACAGTCCTATTGCATTATCGGAAAAATTCATTGCAGCAGATGATGATAATGTATATACAGCTCCAATTATGGCAGACAAAGACATTTTGGAGTTTGTTCAAAGCCCTCAAAATATTATTGATGCAGATTCTGACGATGAAAATGAAATGAACAATGCAGCTCCTGTTCTCACATCATCCGAAATGAGGAATATCTTGAAAAGTATGCGCAGTTATTTAGACGCACAATCCAATGTTGAAATGAATAAAAAAATGGACGATATTGAGCAATTTATTGGCAATTTGATACTAGAAAGACAATGCAAGGGAAAATATCAGATTATTTCCCAAAAAATCAATAAATGTTTCGTTTTTTAAAAAATTTTAAAATTTTGTATTAAATTTCTTTAAGTCCTTGTGAATGTTTTTGTTCCATTGATTTTTATTAAACATATACATATATACATATCTATATAAATAAAATAAACTCTAATAAACTTAATTTTGTTGATATATGTTGTTTTTTTTTGCAATATCCTTTAACGCGAAAAAATATTTCAGTCCCTTCAGTTTCGTGTTAAGCCATTTTCACTGTATTGAAAAAGGAATTTTAGCATTGATAAGAAGTTTAAATTTGATACTGATATTAACGCTTCCTATAATACTATTTGGTGTGAGACCATATTAAATACCTCAATCTATCCCTCTACGTTACGACCGCGCTGCACGCGTCTACTGTCTTTTACACTGTTTCAAACGTTACAGACACGTATATCGCTTTCTTAAGTAGTTGTTTCTTTTACTAATGGATGGTAACAATAGACAGCATGATAGAGATTCAAACACAATACCTTACCAGAATTAGTACATTTTTTAGTTGTGAAACAGCGTCATATTATATATATTTCCTCGTGACGGGTCTATCTGTGTTCTCTCAAAGTACTAATCCTCTTGGGGAATATTGGGTCTTTAAAAATTATAATATTACAAAGCTTTCTCTCGAAGAAGAAGACGTGACCATGTAAATTAAGACTTGTATATAAAGTTGTAACTTTCGGGTTAGAAAAGAGAGAAAGGGTTGACTGCTAACGGGAGCAGTGATTAATTAAACTTGAAGTAAAGCGTAGATATTTAGTTCCTGATAAATGTAGTGTCTAAGTTGACGACCTGTCACTTAAGAATTAAGCTATATTAGGTAGCTAAGAGGTAAAAGCTATTTAATGGACGTAAGACTTCTAATTATCTGAAGTCTTCTCATACCTCACGTATTAGTGGTCTCCATACTTGATAATTGGGTGCATCTCTTAACTTTGGATAATTGAATTTATGTTGTTGTTGGTACTGTGAATAAATTGAGTTATATTTTGAATATGGCTAGTCTTCCTTCCGTTTCTTCCACACCTTTAGATGTGTTGGATAGACCTGTAAAACCTTGTTTTAAAATATATCATACTTTAAGAAATTTCTAAAAAAAAAGAGAAAAAAAACCTACATATTTTGTAAATAATATCTATGGACTCTCAAAGAATATTTTATTTATTTGGTATTAATTAGTTTGATTAATTAACTGTTTATTATATGTTATTATTTACTATTTTGATTATTTGATTAGGATTAAATAACGAGTATACCAAACTCACGTTTCTGAAAAAAAAAGAAAAGAAAACCACTTTCTCCAAGACATGTCTTAGCGCGCCTTAAAAAACTCGAACTCTGGAGAAGAATCCAAAGGACAAAAACTCAACAGCGTAAGGGTTAAAAAATCTATCCCATAGAGTTTGAAAAAGATAAAATTTTATTGAATCGAGCTTTTTGGTGAATAGTTTATAAACCAAAAAGACACTTCCAAATCCCTATTAGACTATTTCTTACATTAATACAAGATAAAATATAATCAGGAAATATATTGATATGATATGGTATTTCACGACACATAAGTGACAGCAAATATTGCTACAGTGTTTTCAGTTTTCACTCATTCCATAAGGCTATTGCCTCTGGCGGCTTATCTCATACCATAATAAACATTTGAATGGTGATTATCAGCGATTTCCAATCTGAAGAAGTATGTCAACTTGATGAATCATTCCGGAAATTCTTTACAACACAGGGCAAATATTTTACTTCTGAAAAAGGAGATTACACATATAATACAATCATGTATGCTGTATATCATTGATAAATGCTGCCTTATGTTTAGTCACATTCATGTATGTTAGCTTAAACTACATGAGTGATAACACATCCGGCAACAGGATGTTTTGCAATACTATCGAATAGTTAGTCCAGGGGCGACAGACAGTCGTAAGCAGCAGAGCTCCATATTGTCACATCTATTCCTGCTGTAAAACAAATACAAGCAATGCCAAGGTTTTTAAAAGGAGGCCCCCATATTCAAATCCAATTCTTATTGACTTTCATATAGTGTGTTGAAGATATAGCGATAGTCTGGGTTTCTCTGTCACAATGAAAGTACTCCCAAGTGTCACACAATGTGAAGGTAAGCTTTTATTTTTTGAAACCTGTGCTTTTTTTTCATGCTTGTGTTTTATCATATAAATAAGTTTTCCAAAAAATAATAAGTTCAAATGGTTCGATAAAGGACAATTTTTTAAAATGTCTGTTTTTTTCGTAGGACAGTAATACCGTTTCTTTCAAGGTTTGTTAACTGGACGTAATTCTTCAGAGTCGTCATGGAAGCTTGCATTTTGTCAAATGATCATTATGCAATAAAGTTCATGTTACATAGTAGAAAAGGGACAAACATCGTATTTTAAGATTAGACGTTAGTACTGCTTTGATTTCTACTATTAAGACCTGGATAACATGATCAAAATTAAAGCCACTTGTAAAGATGCAATGATTTGTACTTATATATAAAGATGCCTAGAATAAAGAAATATCATGAATTTTACATCAGTTTAGAGTCTTATAACGAGATTAATTAATTAATTAATTAATAGGTTTCTGATAATTTTGTGCTCTAAAGCTAAAATAAATGTGAAAAATATCGCCATTAATTTTTAAATTTTCTTAAAAATTGAAAAAAAGAAAAGATATTTCAGAAAATATAAGAATATATAACAGAGTAGGTTAAAATACATTGCATGAATAGTTAATGAAATGTGATGTCTCTCTGAGTGCTATGTCTCTTAAAAAAATTACTTTTAATTGTTATTACCTTGTTAAAATAAATACAAAAAATATAATATATTGAACAGTGTTAGACTAAGAGTTTTCACTATTGTATTTCATTCCTGGTTTAATATATATTAGTTTTATTCTTGTATCTCTACATCACTATTACATGAAACATAAAGTCAACCATTTTTTTTTCAATATACTGAAATCTTACCGAACATTCATTTTACTTTATTCAATTAATAATGGATGTCACACATACAAAAAATGCATCTTTATCCTGCTTAAAATAGGTTGTAGTCATATAAACAAATGAAAAATGGAAAAAAATATTTGTAATCCATTACACAGATGGGTGAAGGAAAGTATTCTAATACCTCTAGGTATAAAGAAATGTATTAATATTTCGAATGTGTGTGTTATATTAAAATATTTGAAACTTGAATATTCGCTAATTTTTGGGGTAATTATCAAAAAAGCAGATATTAGAAGAATAACCGGGGTACTTAGAAGAAATATTGAGATAATTCGTAGAGGGCGTCACTGATTAACTGTGCTGAGTGCCATTTACGAGATATCTCGTAGAGGGTTTTTCAATAAAAATCTTCATATACAAAGATTTACTTCTCGTTTTGTTTGATTTTACGAGCTCGTCACCTAACATCATCTGGAGACAGTCAGGTGTGTGATGCTATGTCAGATTTTCGTACAGATATGTAATGATCTTACTGGGAAAACACCTATAAGGGTTGATGGTAATTATAAAGAGTTGTAAAGTAATAATGATAGATTGTTGAGTTATAATTAGAGCAGACTTTAGGAGAACCATCCGTTGGTACAAGAAAATCACTCTACCCTACTTCGAAATCTTCCTGCAGAATGCATACATGTTCTATAACCAAAGGAATCGAGAGAATAAAAAGATAAGGATGCATCAATTTAGGGAATCAGTTAGTATGCATTTATTTTATAGAGACGGCAGCAATACCGGAGAAAGCAGCAGCTATAATACAAATACAATGGATCTTCATTACTTAGAATATCTTCCTTCCAAAAAAAAACGATGCCTATAAAGCCATGCTGAATATGTACAAAGCAAAAAAAAAAGAAAAGAAAAGAAAAACCCTTAAGAAGATTAGGTATTTTTGTTCATTGCATCTCAACAACCCAGCACTTTGCATTGATCCTTGCTTTTAAGCTCAATCCTGCACAACAACAACAACGAAAAAAATTGGAATACATTTACACACATATATACAATTATTCAATTATTATATTACATAATCTAATCGTCTAAGTTATAATTTTAACAATAGAAATTGATAGTTAATATGTTTTTTGGACTATATAAATTTTTCATTCATTCTTTCTAATAATTCTTAACTCAAATGGAGATAGGTAATCAATATAAAATTGCCACACACACTAGGAGATATCTCGTAGCTGACAGTTTTGGTACACACGTTCCCTACGATATATCTCGCAGTTAGCAGTGAATGGGTTAAAATATTGTTGGGAGATAAAAGAAAATATTAATTGTTGGAAGATAAACCGTATATTCCGGCGTATAACGCGCACCGGTGTACAAAGCACGCCCTATACTTTCAAACTGCATTTTTTAAATTTTAGGTATATTCGCCGGATAATGTTCACCTTTTCTAGAAATAGTCTGAGTGGATGATTAAAGCATTGAATGAAATTAAACCTGGCGTAGTTAAAAAATATTTTAAAAAATATTGTATATCTAACAATTTAGATATAATAGAAAATGATTATTTATAGATTAGAGCAACAGTGATGGTGAACAAATGAAATAGAATTCAATATAACGGAAGTCGAATATGACGAATTTTTCATGTTACCCAATAATGAAAGTTCGTAAAGTATGTCATTTCTTTTAGTTAAACAGTATTTAGATAGTACAGAGGTGATCATAGCAAGGTATACACACTTTGATGAAGAAAAACGTGTATATTATCATAAATATTACGGAGGATAAATATGACAAAGTTTCAATAAGTGTTCAAACTCTCTGTAATCCATCCGCCTCCAAGCATTTTTGAAAGCACGATGCCGTACATTATTGATGACATCTCTCAGAGTAGCTACAGGGTTATCCGTTTCAATTTCATAGGACAGTTTCTCTAGTGTGCGTGGTTTCTTGCTGTACATTACGTTCTTGAGGTAACATCATAAGTAAAAGAGACCACATCTCTTGGGAACAAAAAATTTGCATCATTTTAAACCTGCGTGAGGTACCATTCACAAAACTCAGTTCTTCTGTCTGGATCGTCTTCGTTCAGTGTGTGTAACATTTGTGGGACGTAAATTTTCCATTTTGCTCTTTGCAACATACAATCTACTCTAGCACTAATCAAGCTTGTTTTACGTGCCCATTGGGATGTCGATTTTTGTGGTGACCATGTGAATGAATCTAGCACTGCAACAGAAGTTGCTTCGGTTGTTGATGTGAGTGGCCGGCTTGATCGTCCCTTATGCATATACTTAATTGTTCCATCAGTTTCGAAGGTGAGCAATGCTTAAGGTATCCGACTACGTTCGGGGAGCCGTGATTTTAAAAAGGCGCATAAATGGATAATTTTCATGATATTTAGTGTCACTTAGATTAGAATACATGTATAAAATTGTTTTAATCCTCTAAGCGATCTGCACTGAAAGTCTTGCCATTCTGGAGATGCTTCAAAAATGCACCGCACATATTTTTTTGCTTTCAGGTGGGGTTCTCAAAAGCGGTAGAGCCGTATTTTTAAGAATGCGGCTCGGCCGCTTTTGGGAATCTTGCTTGAAGGCAGAAAAAGTATCTCTGGAATGGCGGAATTTTACGTGCAGACCGCTTGGAGGGTTAAGGACATTTTGGAAAAAATTATTTAAGTACAATATTTCGGCAAAAAATTAACTTAGAATAACCTTTTTTTCAAAATGTTCTCCTTATGTGAAAAATGCTTCTATTATAATAATATTGTGTCTGTATATAGCTCAGACCTCTGTACAGAGGCTCAACTATGATTTTTGAAAAATTCACATTATTTTTTAGAGTTACAACCATTTGAAATAATTATCGGCGTTTTTTCTTAAAATTTCTCCCTTCTGTTGTCGTAAAACATGGATAAACCCACTTCTAAGTTATATATTTCAAAAATTCTAGTTGAGTCTCTGTACAGAGGTCTGAGCTATATACAGGCACAATATTATTATAATAGAAGCATTTTTCACGA
Source organism: Trichonephila inaurata madagascariensis (assembly GCA_019973955.1). NCBI lineage: Eukaryota > Metazoa > Arthropoda > Arachnida > Araneae > Nephilidae > Trichonephila > Trichonephila inaurata. The sequence goes on from BMAV01015938.1 coordinate 89,099, forward strand.
AAGGAGAATATTTTGAAAATGGGTCATTTTATGTTCATTTTTTGTCAAAATATTATACTTAAATAATTTTTACTGTAATGCTATTCTTAAAACAATTTTATATACATTTTCTAATCTAAGTGACACTAAATATCATGAATATTATCCATTTATACGCTTTTACTAAATCACGGTTCCGAACGTAGTCGGATACCTTAAGCGTGTTGGTGGTTCCATTCCATATTGTTTCCTCCAATGTCGTTGCACTTCACTCATATTCTTGAACTTCCAATAAATACCATTGCAAAATGCTTTTTTGCTACTCGAAAGTCAGACGTACTTGCGCCATGGTCTCATTTTTCCTTCTAAAACTAAACTGTCGCTGAACAATTGTTGAACACTTCGAAACACGAATGCCAACTGTTAATACCAACTCTTACAACTTGACCCTATAGACAATGTGATCTCAAATTTATGGGATAAACATATTACCCAGTTTTAAAGTGTGTGTACACATTTTTTTATCACCCCTGTAGAAATCTAATTTTTTATGCTAATCTTTTCTTTATTTTTGATGCTATCATTTTTATATATGGTGTATAACGCGCACACGTAAATTTTGATCTCATTTTTTTGTGCTAATTGTACGCGCTATACTTAGGATGATACGGCAATTACCACAGAAAATTATAGTTTTCTTAATCAATTCATATTTCAAATTTTTGTAATAGCTCTACTAAGTATTTTCTCTTCACCACGTTTAATCTTATTAGGATGCAAATTTTCATAGAAAATTTTGAATAATTTAAATTTTCTTACTTCTTTCAGAATTCGTCGAGTTGATCGCTTTTTCAACACACACGTACTACAAAATAACTTATAAGGTCAAATTATAGGTCTGTCTTCTTTTGTTAGCTTTGTCTGACTTCTAAGAAAATGTTTTTTTTATTAGGGGCATGATAAATGATACAAAAACCGCAACATGAGCTCTTCTTGAATTTAGAATTTACTTTTTCTAATGATTTTTCCTCAAAAAGCTAAATGCATTATCCCATTTCAAATTTGTGAATTCCTTTTAAAATTCTCAAGAGGCATACCACCAAAGTGCTCTTTTCATAAACAGAAGAAACATGAAAAAAGAAACATGCTTCATTCTGCACTACGCATCTCCCTTTTGCACATAATTATCTTACAGGACGAAACACCCCTTTATCTCTTAAAAACGGTCGATGCGACGTTCCGTTTGAGTGAAGAAGTTAAGTTCAAAGTCATTATGCAATGCTTATGCAATGAAAAAAGCGAAGAAAAGAAAACTACACTTTTTTTTTTCACTGTCAGATGAAATCCTTTTATAATTTCCCTCCTTTCACGAAAAGCTTATTGTAATCCTTTTTTAAAGATGATTGAAAAACCAAAGAGAAAAAAAAAGCTCTTTTATACTCGAAATGTAAATATGCATTACAATGCAGATGTTTTTTTTCAATGGTATTTAAAAATTATATAGATAGAGTGTAATGTTAAAAATTGATTAATTTATATATTTTTTTTGTTTTAAAAAGTATGCATTACTGTTCCTTTTGTTTTATGTATTCATTTTTGTAAAGATTTACTACATGATCTTATACAGTGACTGACTTTAAATTTGTTAGCCCGGGAGCAGGCACGCACTGGATACGTTAATGGTCGCGCGGGGTGACTGAGTCCCCCAATCCTTTTTTTTTAATAATTATTTTTATTGTACACGATAAAAATCGTAATTCCAGTGAATAATTCAAGAGAAAGTATACTTACCTACTTTCAAGGATTTTTCAATTTTTCTTTGACAATTTGAGAAAAAATATCAATCGAATTGAACCAAGAAGTTTCAAATGCGCCTGACTATAATAAAGGACAGAAATCACACAGACACTTTAAAATAACATTACGGGAATGTTATTTACAGGCAAAACTGTAATATTTTGCTTAAGTTATTGTAGTTTTATTGTCCTTTGATGATCGACAAATAGCATGTTGAACTTTTCTTGCTTGTGCTTTTTTGACAGGGTGAAATGTGTCTTGTGGTACACTTGTAGCTTCGTATTTTGCTTGATGGAGTTCTTTAGGTAGCATTTCAATTTTTTTTTCTGAACTGAAACGTTTCTTGTCTTTATTGCTTTTCTCAAATTTACTCTCGCTATCATGATTAATATACATTGTTTTAGTAGTTTCTTCCCTTGCTCGATCAGCTTCAACTTCCTTTAATAGAGATCACACAGGCCCATTTCTTCCTTTCTTTTTTTTATATTCTGCTCATTTACATTTATAAACCATAATAAGTCGTACAACATAGCAATCTAAGCCACTAAGTTTTTCACAGGGGGAAAATGTTGCCTATTCATAGAAAAATTTTGGAACAAAAGTGGTGGTTTGGGGAACTCAGTCACTCCAAGTACCTTAAGGTTGCAAAAAACGTTTGCTACTCCCAAAAAAAGAGGAAGATATGTGACAAATACATTTTAGTTCCCATGAAGATTGTCATATAGGAGGATATGACATAGTCAGTAGTAACAAATAAACAATTTTCTCAGAATTAACGATTTCGTGAGCCTGGGGTGACTCTGTGTCCCACTCACCCACTCCCGGGTTAAACAAAGAAAAAGTACGTACTTTATGAAGGCATAAAGCATTTATTATACGTAAATGAAAATTAATGAATACATAGCATACAGTAATTTACCTGATCACAGACACACCTCAGAAATATACTTTATAAAGGTGCAAACTTCCTATGATGAAAATTAAGTAATCGGACTTTACAAAAACTGGTTACTTGTTTTAAAGAAATACGTAGTATCTGGAAGGTATCTGATCACGGGGATTTTTTCCAACTTAGCAAGGATTTGACCGAGTTATCCAGACTGCCTGGTTATCGAGTGCCGAGTTTTCGGGACTCTACTGTAATAGTAGTTATTTTCAAATAATTATGTAATGAATTTTTATCATAAAAACTTAATCTTTGGGATGTTTCTTTAAACTTACACAGGAAAGTAATTTAAGAAATTAAGCTCTTATAAAGGATATATGTATATGCACCAATCTGAAGGGGTTTTTCTTACTCTTTCTTACTATTAGCCAGGCCGCGTAGCCTAGTGGTTATAATCACGAGTTCGTGCCCGGTGTGTCACGGGATCCAGTCCTGGTGCCACTGAAGACTCACCGTGTAGAGGAAGCCGGTGCACATTAAATCAATCGAAGCTCAATGTCCACCAATTGGTGTGATGTGGTAGTTAGGAGAAATGCCAGCTCAAATATTGTCTTTGTCATACCTGACCTAGGTCCAGAATTATGATATCCGTTGCCAATAGCTTTCATGTTGCTTTATAGTGTGACATTAAGTAACTCTTACTCACTATTAGTCTGTTAGGGATTAAAAATTAGTTAAAGAAATTTATTGTTCATTATTTACTGTAATAAATATGTTAAAAAAAACTTAAAGAATTTTAAAAATAAAAGGACGCAAAAAAAGGGTTAAAATGGGTTTTTAAGCAGTAAAAGAAGGGGGGAGGGGAAAGAAAAGAAAAGAAAAGAAAGGAAAACAAATCGACTATTTATGTGTTTGTCTCATCAAATAATAATCAATGATCCTTAACTAATTAATTTATACTGTTGTCTTCTATGTGCTGTTTTCAAGAACATTTAGTAAGAATTAAATGGAATATATTACAACCTTGATTAAAACTTTTATATTTAGTTATATATCAATGGATATTCCTTTGAGACAATTAAGTAGTTTTTACTTTTTGAAATATATTAAAACTTTTTTGCAAATAGATCAAGTCTTTTACAGATTCCCTTAAAAACACATTGAAATTAATTTGAGATACTTTTCATCGAAGAACATATTTTTATGTTGAAATTCGACTGAATTCTCCAATGTATTATTTTTGTGTGTTATTCGATTTATTCATAGTAGTTAGCATTCATCAGATGAGTGAATTAATTAATTAAATTATTTAATTAACATAAAATACTAACGTCCATATTGTTGTAAGGTATCCCACTACGTTCGGAGCTGTGATTTTTCAAAAACGTACAAACGAATATATTTTTTCAATATTTAGTGCCACTTAGATTCATACATGTATAAAATTATTCTAAGAAATTATTGCAATAAAAAATCATTTAAATGCAATGCAATTAAAATGAACATAGAATTACCTATTTTCAAAATATTCTCCTTTTATGAAAAATACTTCTATCATAATAATATTTTGTGTGCTTATATATAACTAAGACTTCTCCAGAGAACTTGAACTACGATTTTTGAAAAACTCACATTTTTTTCAGAGTTAGTACCAACTGAAATAACAATCAGTGTTTTTGTTAAAATTTTTACACTCTGATGTATTAAAATTTGGATAAGTCCACTTTTAAGTTATATATTTCAAAAATTCTAGTTCAGGCTCTGTACACAGATCTGAGCTACATATAGGCAAAATATTATTATAATAGAAGCATTTTAAATAAAAAAGGGGAATGTTTTGAAAACAAGTAATTCTATGTTCATTTTTTGCCAAAATATTGCATTTAAATAAATTTTTATTTTAATAATATTCTTAAAACAATTTTATACGTGAATTCTACTCTAAGTGAATTAAATGTTAAAAAAAATATTTGGTTGTACGTTTTTGCAAAATCACTGTTCCGAACGTAGTCGTATACTTTATACAAAAGTAACAGTTCTATTAACTTTTTAATTCACTTATACTATAATTTCTTTTACATGAAATGATTTTTAAATTTTAAGGTATCCGACTACTCTAAGATCATGAACTTTTTCAAAACTGACAAATTTTTTATGATTTTATTTTATAGACCTCTTATAATCTTTATAAAAATACCAAGCGTTTTATTTTCCATTCCCAAGAACAAAAATTACAAGTGTTTTAGTAAAGCAGGTGCTATAGCTTTAAATAAGATGTCAAACTTTAAAAGCATTTTACTCTAAATGTTTTTTTCCGAAAATGCTGAATGGGGACAGCGATTGCTCAAAAGGTTTTGAAAATAATTAACTGAAATTTTTTGTGCATATTCTTTATAATAGTATAAGTATTTTAACACCTTCAGATTTATCAATCACTGTTTTATTACAAAATTTACAGTCCTTTATGTGAACACAATTCCTGTTTTTTCGAGGAATTTCATGTAATAACTAAGATAAAGTCCTCTAGTTTTTGTAAAAAAATTAAAATATCTCTTATCCTGAAGGTCATTTCAAAAATGAATAAAAAATAACATATCAGAACTGAAAAATTGAGAATTTATTCATAAACTTCTTGTTCAGAGTGGGTCACGTTTATGTATTTTTTTTGTAAATTTTTACCCATTTTTTTCCATTTTAGTAGCAATAATTTCTCTTCTTAATTTTAGCATTTTTTTTCTTAAAATGTGCTACATAAATCTTAAAACCACAAAATATCTCCATATATCTCCATTTTTTTTAAAAAAAAGTTGTCGCAAGTAGTCGGATACCTTAATCAAAAATCCTTTTCTCTCATTAGATTACAATTTTAATTACTTTATTTAGAGTCAACTAAAGCAACAAGTGTGGCAGAAACTTTTAAGTTACAATTTAGTAAAGAATGTTTGCCCTCTCGCTTTTATTAAGTAAAGTCTGTGCTACATTCTCCTATCACCATTATCCAAAGACTTTCCCTCAAACAAACAATTTATTTTATTAATACTCAGCCATTCCTAATATAGCAGCTTGTTTGGGAGAAACAGAGACGTAATGAATCCATTCATTCAACGACTATTATTTCAAGTCCCAATTGGTCTCTAGAGAAATCTCGTTGATAAATCAAAATTCATTGCAGTGGCCATTGAGTGTTCCCCCTTCATTTCACTAATAGTTAACGACATTTGTACAGCGGCACTACTCTATTTTCATGGCATAAACATTGCTAAAACGTTACTTTCTTCCTAACTGTATAAGAAATTGGAGGTGTAGCTTTTGTGGAACTTATAAAATGCAATTAATTCTCAATTTAAGTATAATTAACTGAAATACCTGGAGTTATGCTGGAGCTGGATGTATTTCGATAAAAATTTCTTCGATGATTAAAATAGAAATTCTAGAAAAATATCAGTATTATTTTTCAAACACTGAGTCCTAAATTGTTGAATTTTAAGCTATTATAAATGACTGCATTAAATATATTACAACGTAATAAAATTTAAACGTAATATGTACTAAATTAAAAAATAATATATCCGGATAAAAATATTAAGTTTTCTGGGATTTGACAAAAAAGCTTAACACAAGAAACGCATGTTTCATTCTTTCTCACAGATTTAATATTACACTAAAGTGAGACTTTTTTCAAACAGCAAATTAATTTTTCAATATATATATTGATGAAATTGTAGAAAAGGACTTTTAGCGTATTTTGGAAAAGCCAGATCAGCAGAGATTGAATTCATACGTAAGTATCAGAAACATAACATCAGAGGTGATGCGAGGGTGCACAAAACGTGTGGAAATGTGTTTTTCATGTAAAAGATGGAAAAGACACATTTCCAGACATTCACTGCAAGTGAATATGAAAGATCATACGTACAGTATAGTTACAAGAAACATTCAAAACGTCTTTACATGTGGTAGAAAGATCAGTAAGTTTGAGGAGAGGTGTAATTTGAAAAGTGTTGCCCAAGAATTGGGAATTGACAAAACTGTTCTTCGATAAAAGCTTCCAAAGCAAGATTCAGCTGTAAGAAATGTTGCGGGTGATCGGCCAAGGAAAACAACAATAAATGATGACAGATATATCGTCACGCAGGCGAAAAAGATCAAAACCAGACAGTAGGCGCTATTGCTTAACAGTTGCTTACGGCAACTGGACGTTAGGTGTCCTAGACCGATTTCAACTCTGCATAGCATTTACAGCAATCCATCAGCGGCACTGCTTAGAGTGGTATTATGAATATAAGGAAGGAAAATTCCTTTAATGAAGTCACATTTTCTTTACCGATGAGAGTCGTTTCAGTCTGACAAACAATTCTCGACCCCTTTTCTACATAGAGAAGTAGGGACACCCTTTCATCTTACTTTCAGGGAAAGAGACCATTTCAGAGGTAATGGTGGGAAGAATTATGAACCTATGACTGAATATCCACAGTTTCAGCAGGGGCTCACTTACTGGAGACTCTCTATCGAAATGAAACAATCTTCCCATGCCGTAGGTCCTGGATTCGAATCTCAGGGAAGGCATGGATGTTTGTAACTGTATAGTTCCTTTGCGGCATGGGGGTACTCTAAATAGCCGTCGAGCCACAAGTAATATCGTGAAGTTGGTGGAAGGGAAAAAAGGTGGGAGGCCCTTGACCACCCTCAGGGTGTTCTCCTCAAAATTGAGGTGAAAAGAGCCAAATCGTACTGTTATCTGTGAGGTGTTCGAAGCTATGGCTAACGACAGGCGCACAACTTAGTCCTTTGTCATGATGACTCGCGATGCACGTTAAATTTGTCGAGAGCTGAAACGTCCTCCTGTTGGTATGGTAGTTAGGAGAGGGGTGCCAGCTCAGGTGTCGTCCACGTCACTTGACCATGGTTCAAAATTACGTGATCCGTCACCAAAAGCCCTCGCGTAGCTGAAAAGTGCGACGTTAATATTCACTCATTCATTCATTGTCATGATGACTCGATCCGGCCTTTGCCGATTGGGTGGCATTAAACAACAACATGATGAATACCCACAGTTTCAGCAGGGGTTCACTTACCGGAGACTCTCTACCGGAACGAAACAATCCTCCCTCTCATAGGAACTTCTAGAAAATAAAGAAATTTGAAGAAGGGACTTACCAACACACTCACCTGATTTAACTCCCATTAAACACGTGAGATGTTTAGCGGAAACACCTAATGGTACGATCGTATCCTCCAGGGAACAAACACCATATGATTGATACAGATGCTTATTGAGGAATAGGAGTTCTTACCTCAAGAACTGTTGGATAATTTGGCCATAAGTATGAATAGAATCTACCTCACACTGTTAAAGAAGACGAGGGCTATTGCTGACGGACTTCGAAATTTTAAACCTTGGTCAAATGATGGGAGTGGCATTTGAGCTAGCCCACCCTCTCCGAACTTCCACAGCATACCAATGGGAGGATTTTGAGCTTTGACAGATATAAAATGCATCAGCCCTCTACACAGCAGGTCTTTAGTGGAATCAGGACTCGAGCCCATTACTTGACAACCCCTGCCATGAGCTCGGGACCAGTTTATCCTAAAATGATTCATATATTAAAACTATAACATGACATGTTTACATCCTGTTATTTAAGATTTAATCTCCTATGTATGTTATTATATAGTACATTATATATATAAATCTAAGAATACAGATACCTAGATAATTATATTTAATAAAAGTACAACAGCACCAGTAATAACGCTAAAGCCGTAAGTTCGGCTAGGCTTTATTATAACGAATAACTTTTTGAAAATGTGACTTTTAAAAGGTAAAATTTATTCACCACTTCATTTAGTTTTCAGATTCTTAATCAGTTTTCCTAGTAATTCTTTATAATGCTAATTCTCTATCCTATTTTCAATTCAAATGATTTTCGCCTCAGAAATCAACTCTTTCATTTCCAAAGATACCTTTAAGATTGAATGAATAAGATGGAAGTAATTTACATCTTTATTCGAAGCGAAATTAAGTAGTCGAAAACGTCTCAGCGATCAGAGAGAGAGAGTTTAACTTTATTTTTAGCATTTATAGCAATGCAGTGTGTGATTTTGAAAAAAATATATGTATGTTATTTAGAATCGTTATATCAGGAAATCTCGTTTGACAGTAGGATTTAAGAAACTTTATTTGAGAATTCTAGATTCCCCGCATAATTTAAAACAATATTTCTAGAATATAACAAGCAATATCCAAAGCAATTGCACTAAATTGACATAGATCTAGAGAATTAACTGGACTGAACAACTTGTAACCTGGTAATATCTAACCTTCTGCTTACAAAAGTTATTACCATCTTGCTAGTGAGGGGGTGTTTATTAAAGTCGCATTTTATAAAGCAACACGAGGGCTATTGGCGACGGACCTCGAATTGTGAACCACGGTCAAGTGACATGGACGACACCTGAGCTGGTATCCTCTTTTAGAACTTCCAGACCACGCCAACGAGAGTACTTTGAGCCTCGACAGATCATAATGCTTCAGACCCTCTACACGGTGGGTCTTCAATGGCACCAGGGCTCAAACTCTTCATGAAACGGCGGCCACGAGTCCATTACCATGAACACGAGGCTGCAGCGGCCAAACCATCCTACTAGAGTTGGGAAGTAAAATCGGAAACACTCATTTTAGAATAGCAGGTATATTTATAATAGTACTATTAACAAGTCAATGAAAGTGAAATAATTTTAAGGCATAGAGTGCGTTGCAACAAATTTACAATTATTTCCAGTATATATTTCCATTTTTTAACGATAATACATTAAAAAATAAATTAAGAATATTCAGAAAAACCTCAGTTAAAAATGGTTAAATGATCCAGTTTCATGCAAAAGATAACTACTCCACGTCAACTAACTGTACAGTTGAGTTCGGAATTTTTTAATAATTTATGTAAGTTTTCAGCTGAGGGGAAAAAATAAGGGAAACGGTGGTGGTTCTAATGTATCTCAACATATGTCTCATCATTCTAATACCCATGTTGAGATACATCGGAACTGTTATAGTCTTGTTTAAGGGATACTTAAGGAAAAAGTATGGCTAAGAGTAAGCGAGAAAAATGGATGAAAACTATTGTTCTACAAACACCTCTAAGGGATTTCCCACATTTTAATGATGATATTCTCGAAAGATCCTTGAGACTTATTTTTTTGGGAGTCGCTCGCCGAAACTGAGTAAGTCTTGTTTTGACCGTTGAAGAATAGTATTGATTTGGCCGTGAAGAGTCGACCAGCGATTAGTTATTATTTCGGCTGTAGTGTAGGACGAGTGGTGCTTGCGAATAATCTTTAACATAATTGTATTCGAGACACTGATAGCCGTGTCTGAGTGAGTGAATATTAACGTCGCACTGTTCAGCTACACGAGGGCTTTTGGCGATGGACCACGTAATTTTGAACCATGGTCAAGTGACTTGGACGACACCTGAGCTGGCATCCCCTCTTCTAACTACCACATCACACCAACGGGAGGACGTTTCAGCTCTCGACAGATTTAACGTGCATCGCTGCCCTATACGGCGGGTCTTTAGTGGTACTGGGCTCGAACTCATGACATACCTGCCATGATCCGATACCTTGACCACTGGGTTACCGCAGCCCAGCTGAGTCTGAGAGCCGTAGCAGATGTGAAGGCCTTCTGAGATTTACTCAGCGAATTTTAGTACTGTATCCTGTATTTCAAGGATTGTTTTTCGACAATACATTCCCACGGCTCCTAAAGAACTGTCTTGCTCTTTGCGACTGATTTGCATAAAATCCTTGAATCTCGATCTCAATGCATTATATTTTTAAGAAGATAATATGCATATTTATTAAAACTATGCTAAATATTTTCAAAAATATTCGGGTCAGTATATTAAGACGAGCATACTAAATTATTGTGGTTTTTGTCTAAATAGACGCATTCTTCAGATGGAAAAGAGGGGATCCTGAGTTGAATCTCCAATTTCCAAATTTCCTCACCCCACCAAGGGAGAAATTTGAGGTTTTTATCATCCTTAATTATTCTTTATTACTATTAATGGAGAAATTAAGCCCTGATCTCTTTTTAACACGCTTTTATTGGCTTCACCTGTATGCAACGGAATCTTTCAACTCGATATTTACCCACTTTAAAAGGTTAGATTAATTCGAAATTTTGCACACTGGTCAAGGACCGATGACAATACAATAATTTAATAATTTTGTTTCATTGTCCTGATCAGGATCATCAGGATTAACGACTTCCCGTTTCCAGATTTGGGGACTAAAAGGTTAAGCGAAATGCCATGCTTAATATAAATTCGAAAAAAAAAAAAAACGATCTACAATAAAAGCGTGTTTTCTTAGTTTTGTAAACTATCATTTATTTTTCTGCGTCACGGCTACAATTTTACTCTGCAGTTTTCTAAAGAGGAAGTTTTCGAAACACAGCAGCAATTTCTATACAGTTTAATGTGAGCCAATATCCCTTTTAAAGTTTAAATTAGAGTATTGTATAACAGATGAGGAGAATACGATAGAGTGATCTAATCAATTATAAGTTTTAAGTATACGATTCCGTTGTGAAAAACAGACCAATTCCATCGTGGTTGGAATTGAATAGTATTGTTTCTTTGAAAAATGCAGAATAAGTATAATGTTTGTTTTAAAAATAATTCTGTGTGCTCAAAGATAGCATTAAATGTGTATTTAAAATATAATTTTAATTAAATATGAACTATTTTTCTGTATTAATGTTGTGACGTCTCTCGCGTCCTTCTTCTAACATAACTCCTAAGTTCTTTGACGGCCACGATTAATGGCAAAACTTTTCCAACACAATACCAAGAAGAGAAACGGATCGAATATGCAAATGAGATATACTTTAAAAGGATAGAAGCTTTGATGAGATATAGCGGCAAGCCTAGAGATAACTTAGTGTGGAATCATTCGGAACAAGTGTAAGTCGTCCTATAGCTCTGGAAGAAGGATACGTTCATCTCAATTAAAATATAATAAAGATTAAGAAAGTCTGAATCTTCTCATCTAAAATTACGTAATAGGTATTACTTCAACCTATGAAGGAAGGTGACTCTATAAAAGGTAATATTTTGTAAAAGAAGTTAAATTAGACAGTTAATTAAATATAATTAAGATAAGTGATCTAGTTGCGCGATCTGACTTGAATATAAGGTTTAATTGGGTGTTAACTCTCACTTTAAGAAAGTTGTTAATTAGAATTAAGTAAATTAAGTTATTCTTAATAAAAGTTGTGTTAAGAATTACATAATGTCTCATCATTTAGATAATCCCACACCTCTAGCTTACGCGGATCCTACTAGACATAGTCATCACAGGATGGCTATGTCGCAATGTTTTGTGATCAAAATAACATGCTACGTTATCAAAATATTATGCTGGTCCCCAGTAGCGCATACAGGATTTTTTCAAGGGGGGGAGGGTCCGGGGTCGAAAGTTTACCATTCTTGTATCAGTCTCCTTTTGATTTTGTTAATTTTCGGGAACAAAATACAGTAAAAAACTAATTATTGAATAAATAATTAGCATTAATTAATAAAATTAATCATTAATAACAAATATTTAATTAAATTTTACGTACTATATACTTAGAATTATAGTCAATCAGAAAAAAAATCAAGGGTTTTTAGGGGGGTCCGGACCCCAGGCCCCTTGTGTGCGCCATTGCTGGTCACACGTTAGATAGTGGGAAAAGATAATTATTGGTTTTGAAATCCGGCATTAAATGCTGACATTATAATCTTTTAGCATATTAAATCACTAAAGAAAAATTATGTTCTTATCCTACAATATTTTACAAATAACATATAAATAATAAAAATGCGTCTGATTATTTTGTTGTCTTCGATGTAGTGACCTTAAATTTGTACTCTTTAATGATACATAAATTCGCTTACCTTATATATGTTAGTTATAAAAATTTAATTTTATCTGTTAATAACGAGTTTAACATTTTTTAAACACTTTAAGGGTGTAAAAAAGGAGATAAAATTTAATATTATATTAAATTACGTAGAAAAAGTGGTTTTCAAAAAAAAACGCGCAAGACATAAAGAAAAATTGTTTTATCAGCCAATTCAATATTACAAAATAGGAAATGTACACAAGAAGGTCCAGACATTTATTTGTTAAAAAAAAATTAAGAACTTTTTAAATTGAGAAATGGCCTTTTTAAGGAAATTTAACCATAAAAAGTCGGTCAAAAGCTGAGGAAGTGTATTCTTGTCAATAACTGCTGTGAGAGTTAGAGGAAAGGGATGACTGAAAATGCTCAAAATTCATTGAATACGTAGAGAATAAAGAATATATTAATTAAATGTGCTCGAATAACACGGTCCAAAATCTATAGTCGCTTCTTTACTTTCTTCTCCCCCCTTTTTTTTGCACGGCTCATAAACTTTAACACGATTTAGAATCACTATTACCAATTAATGGCTAGTTAAATTTTTAAGGGCCTTACTCTAAGTACATGCATGGAAAATATTTTTTTATGCTTTGATCAAAATGAAGAGCACCACCTAAAATTCCAACAAGATCTGAATATTTTTGTTTTGTTGGGTACCATATATATAAAAATCATGTAAAATTAAAGAGAAATAGATAAATAGATTTTCTGATAAAAAAAAGCCGATGCCGCAAATTATTTAGGAAAGAAACTTATCTTGGACGGCTGACACTATTTACTGGCCGAAAATCTTCATTGCATTCATGCATAGTGGATGGGATAGATCCTTTTAGTGGGAATAGTGATTTTGATTCACTTCGGGTAAATCAATGCGCTTATCAACAAGATATTATTTCTAGCATTTGTAATCGAAAGTTTTTTTCTCTTCTTGAGGCAATATGTATGTGTTCTTAATTTTACTTTATTACTTACTCAACTGAAACATATATGCATTTAATATTATTATTATTATTATTCATACATTTAATGGTACAAATGGCTATGATATCATTAAATGTGTAAATGTTAAATATATAAATGTAAAGACGCAAATATAACTTATACAGTTCATTTTCATTACATTTTTAAGCGATTTTCAGGGTTAAGGTATCCGACTAACGTTCGGAACCATGATTTTAAGAAAACGCATAAATGTATAATTTTCATGATATTTAGTGTCACTTAGATTAGAATACATGTATAAAATTGTTTTAAGGACATTATGACAAAATAAATTATTTAAATAATTTTTGGCAAAAATTATCTTTGATCTTTTTTCAAAGTTTTTGTAAAAATGCTTCTATTGTTTTAATATTTTGCCTGTATATAGCTCAAACTTCTGTACAGAGGCTCAACTATGATTTTTGATTAATTCACATTATTTTCAGAGTTACAACCATTTGAAATAATTATCGGCGTATTTTCTTAAAATTTCTCCCTTCTGTTTTGGTAAAACATGGATAAACCGACTTTCAAGTTATGCGTTTTAAAAATTCTAGTTGAGCCTCTGTACAGAGGTCTGACAGGCAAAATATTATTATAATAGAAGCATTTTTTACAAAAGGAGAACATTTGGAAAAAAGGTTAGTCTAAGTTAATTTTTTGTCAAAATATTGTACTTAAATAATTTTTTATTGTAATGCTATTCTTAATCCAATTTTATATACATTGTCTGATCTAAGTGATGCTAAATATCATAAATATTATCCATTTACACGCATTTGTAAAATCACGGTTCCGAACGTAGTCGGATACCTTAAATAACATTCTTTATTTCGTCTTACACGGATTTTAGGTAATATGAAAAGCATTTTTTTTTATTATACAAAACATATTTTTTGTACATTTTTTACTTGTTTTATCGAAGAATATATCTACAGTGTAAAAAAAAATTCGATGTATAGTGAAAATGTACTCCTTTTATTAAAGCACTCGCATAAAATTCCCTATGCTTGTGGAGAAAACTGAAAACGATTTAATGATTTGTATTCATAGTTACATTTTAATTTTAAAAAATCTTTACAATGACTTTCTTCTCTAATTTTTTAATTTTGACAAACGAGGGAAAAAGAAGAAAATTCTTCCAAACGAAGAAGAATATTGGAAAAAAAGTCACGATCTGATCCAACGAAAGAAATATTGGATGACTTAAAATCCAATCCTTTGGAAAGAAACTGGAAGTGATCAACCAATGCAATTTATTAGACATTGAGGAGAAGCTCTATCTATATGGAAATAAAAAAAAGATTAAAAAAAATTCTGTAAAGAAGGGATGTTTTATATATATATATATATATATATATATGTAACATCGAATTGGGACATACGTAACAATGGGCTATCCATGAGGTATATCGTCTCTAATTTAGTTTTTCCCATTTAACTAAATTGGCACTTTGAGTTAGAGCAACTCAACGCCACAAATGGACGTCACTATTAATTAGCATATAAATAGTCAGTGAGATAGAGAATAGGTATTAGACAGAAAAAATATCGCCACGCTAGTACCGTCTGAATTATCGTTCTGAATTACAGTCGTTCCACTATTAGAAGTTATTAGATTTCTCTTTGGCGAGCTCAGAAGTTGCATCTAATTAAAGATAAGTACTAGTTATTTCTTATTATTTATTGTCTTGTCTAGATATCGTGTACATAGTTCTAATTCTTACATCAGTGATTCTCAACCTTTTTTTTTTATTGTTGCGGTACAGTTTTCACTATTTTAAAATTTTGCGGCACACTAGCAATAAAATAAGTTTAAAAGAATTTTATTTATCTGTAATACACTATGTAAAATGGTTCATGATAATAACTGTCAATATTAAAGAAAATTATATGTACAACAAAGACAACAAAATGTTTATTAAGTAATTAATTATAAAGTACTTATAAGAATACATTTAATACGAAATTTGAGCCTGATGATTTTTGATAATTTCGTTTATATTGGGTCGTAAAAATGATAATTCCACTCTCATTTCGTCATCTACATTTAAAAGTCTCGATCTTTTTTTCATTTCAATATTTTTTAATGTTGAAAATCCGAATTCACGCAAATAAGAAGTACAAAATTGTAACAATGTTTTTAAGCCTTTTTTTCTATTATGAGATAATCGCCTCTATTTTTAATTCAAAATGAATTAATTGCCTCTTCCGAGCATTTTGAAATTAAATCTCTGTTATTACAGAGTGAAAATAGTTTTTCCTCTTCATTCAAAGTTAATTCAAGTACAGGCGTATCCATTATAAGTGGATTACGAACCCAATCAAATTTTTTTTTATATCCAACTATTCACAAAAGGATAAGACAAAGGATATAAGGAAAGTATAAGGATATGAGGAAAGTAAAAGGATATACCACAAATTTCCTAAGAGTGTCCGTTTGGCTTGGATGCTCTCGGCAAAATTAAATTCCTAGGTACAAATTTTGTAGCGGCAGAGCTCAGGTGCCTCCCTCTGGGGAAGAAACAGGGCGTCAAAATTACTTGCTGTAATTAGTATCACCTAAATGGTGCCGCACTAAAAAGTGATACCAGCTTCTGGGGAATGTTATAGGTCTGAAAAGGTAGAAATACCAATACGCAGCCCCATTACAGAAAAACAACCTAGGTTCATTTCTATGAAACGGCTGAATGATTCGGTTCCGGAATTAATTTTTTCACAGAGATTAATAATTTCACAAAAGTGCTACGGCACAGTGGTTGATAATCACTGACTTAGATTAATAGGAGGGAATTATTGTGAATATCTATTGGTCATCATTTCGTGTCCGACTCAATCACTTCTACATTCGATTCCCCCCACCCCGGGAACCTCAATGATCAGCGAGATCTCATCCTCAACCAACCTGAAAAGAAGGTACCGTGACACATAAGGCAGTTGTTGAAATTAAATCAGCATATTCTGAACAGAACACGCAGGTACATTATGCAAATTTTCGAAGATATATTATGTAAATATTTCTTTAAGGAAAAAAAAAATCTACAAGTATTACATGAGAGATTAATCTTTTCTTTAGATTCAGCAAAAATTATTTCCAATAATTAAAGAAAGTATGACAAAAATAATTCTTAATATAAGAATAAAATGAAAGAGAAAATTAATATCATTCCGGTAAAAACGTGGAGTGCTCGATATCAATTGTTATAATTTCTTACTAATTCTATATTCCGAAATACAGATTTAGTGTAAAACATGTAATACAAAGCACCCCACGCTTTTATCCCAATGACATTAATTTTCTCGTTAATCATTTTATTTTTATATTAAGAATTATTTTTTTACTTTTTAGTTCGATTAACTATAAAAGCGTGTTTTTTTAGTTTTTTAAACAATAATTCATATTTCTCCTTTTTTAGTTTGATCTACAACAAAAGCGTGTTTTTTTAGTTTTTAAAACTATAATTTATTCATCGATGAATTAACTTTATCTTTTAGTCGCCAAATCTGGAAATGGGATCTGGAATTAGTCGCCAAATATCGAAATGGGAAATTGTTAATCCTGATGATCCTGATCAGACAATGAAACAAAATTATTGTATTGTCATCAGCCCTTGACAAGTGCGGAATATTTCGAATTAATTCTGATCTTTTAAAGTGGGTAAAATCGAGTTCAAAGATTCCGTTACACATAGGCGAAGCTACTAAAGCGTGTTAATTAAGATTGGAGATAACGTAATGTGCTTTGAACCTCACGTAAAATGAATCCAAATTACAAAAATTACGAAATGTGTTGTTTCGAGTCTGTCTAAGTTAAGACAACGGTTATAACAATAATAACGTATTTGAGCACGTGCGTGTGAAATATAATATTGTTTTAATATACATCATACACTTTGAGAACCCTTTTAAAGATTTTCTTTTATAGTGATAAATTGTACGAGATAAATTGTTGTTCTTTTAGAGGAAATACTATATCTCTCACGCTTAAGAACGACAATACTATGTTTTTACACACTACTAATAAAACTAAACAATAGTTAGCTATATTTAACTTATGATGACTTAATAATAATGATGATGATTTTTTTTTACTTTGTTAACATTGTATCATCAAAGGTAGGAACATGCACAAAACTAAAACTAATGTTAAATACCTTTTAAACTTTTGATATAAATAAGCAGAAAAACTAGATGATAATATTTTTTGTTACTTACGTATTTACTTTTTAAATTTATGTGGAAACATAAAACCCATCTCCCTTGTTATATACATTTCTTTTCCCTTTCTCAAGGAAACGTCATAAAGCAAGGAATGAAAGAACCGTGACCATAGCAAATACATTAGGAAAATTACGAAGAGAGTGCGGTTTTGAGAAAAACAGTCTCTTTAAATATTGATCTTATCGGGATCAGCATAACAAAAGGTAGGGGTGGATTTTGAAGGATACTAAGTCACGTATATTACAAACGAAACTTATATACAGTTAGACCCCAATTTAACGAATTTATTGAGACTGAACATTTTATTCGTTGATTCGAGGTTATTTGTTGAAACGGGGTCAAACTAAAATACATTTTTTTTACATTTCCCTTTTGGAAATTCTATAATAAGCCACTACGCAAAAAATGTCCATAGTTAGAAATTACACACTTTTTATATTCAAAGCAGTTTTAAAAAAACTATTAGTTAATTATTACGCACCAGTTAATTGGAAATTTTAAAATAATGACTAACGGTCGTTTGAAAATCTTTTTGATTCTTGATTCAAAAGAATTCTTTTGCGACTTCATGCAGAGAAGAAAATTTACGTCATTTACGCCAATCGTTATTTATTGGCTCAGACAAATCAACAATTACCTCAACTTCAGTTGCCCATATAGACAGTCCGTCATCAAATATAACATAATTGTTAAAATCTTAAAATATCCTCTGCATTGTGGAGGGGCATGAGATAAAAAAAGGAATTTTTTGTCCTATTCAAAACTCACAAGACAAGTTACACTCACGACTAATTTGTACCTGTAAAGTCTAATAATAGTCTGCACCTTTTCCCGTCAAAATTTGCTGTTTACAAGAAAACAGTTTCTGTTTAGGACAAAAAGATATGTCATTTGAGAAAAAATCCAATTTTTCTAATACAAACTAATAATAATAATAAAAAACTTTAGCTGTCGAAATAATTCATTAATTCGAGTTTTATTATTCGTTGAATAGGGGTTTTTGCATTTATTTTAATCGGGGAGACAGAAAAATTCGTTAAATAGGGGTGCGGTAAATCGAGATCTGACTGTATATACAATATGTATAAAAATATTCATGTTAGTATAAGCGCACAGAGTTGAATGAACAGAAAGCTACTTCCTTAATTTCTGTTGACTGACAGCTTAGATATTTTATGTAAAAATTTAAATATGAGATAATTGAAATTTTCATATGCATATATAAACTAGGCAAGTATTTTTATGTAAAATGAATTTCGATGAAATTTAGCATTGGACTAGTTATTTTCTTAATAGTTAAATTCCTGATTTTATTTTGCAATCTGGATATAGAAATAAATTACACTTTTACAAACTTTACAGTAACAATTATTACTGGAGGAATTATTGAAAACCGCTTCTTTTTTTTCTGTTGAAATAATTTAGTTTAATACATTAAATAGTTAACAATAAATAGTTTTCCTCCCCAAATAATATAGCAATCAAATTACTCTAAAATAAGCTCATAGCTGAAGTTATAATATATATACTAAAAATAAAATACTTTATTTTCTTTCAATTTTATGGAAACATTATCAGTATTGGTTATGGAAAATATGAAAGCAAAAATTACATATGCCTTAGAAATTTTTTGGAATTTTATGATACAGTGATTTCATTCAGAGAAGTATAGTTTATGTATTAATGTTTACATAGAGTTACTTGTTTATTTTCCATTATTGCTCAGTTTATCAAAGTCTCGAATAAGTAATTTTTCTTTTATTCGTCCTTATTTCCTAATTTTACTTTTTCATATTTTTTAATTTTTTTAATAGAAAAATTATATTAACTACAATATTTTTTTCATTCTGTCAACTGCATGGTTAGAACTATATAAATTGTAAATTTTGTTGATCAAATTCATGATTTAAAGTTTTATCTAAACATAGTGGATTTAATTTTCAAAAAATTAGCATAGTAATTTCAGAAAAGTATACTTACAAATTTTTGTAAGTTCCTTTTTTGAGAATTGATCAAGGACTCCCCATCAGAGTGATTTTTCCAATCGACATCACTATTCATGCAACTTTTTTGCTTCAATGAAACAATTGCATACCCGAATCAATACTGTCTTTCAAATGCATTTCACACAAGGCTTATGAAGAAAGTCTTGAAGAGCATATGAAATATAATGCCCCTTTATTTTCAGAGAACAAAATCGAATTTCGTAATGGTAAATGAAAAAAAATTAAATTGATGTTGATCAGATTTTTCTTGAAACCACAAATTTGCCGTTGAAATTTAAATGAAAAGTCAGAATTAACGCAAAATCATCAATAGGAATATCATTATAAGACCTTTTATATATTCCATATTAAATTTTCTCACCAATTTTTAAAAAAAGTGATTATTTATTTCTTCATGAAGGTTAATCTTATTTTTATATTACACAAAAACTGATATATTTATATTGAATTTAAAAACTCATTCACGTTAAGTAAAATCTATTTAGGAAACAGTCATCTTTGTTTTCATTTAGGAAAAATATCCGTTCATTCAGTCATATCAAAACAAACAACGCACAACTTGTCAAATTATAAAACCACAGTCCTTACAAAACACTTATCATTTCATGCTTGGATCAAAACCAAATACTTTAATTTGCCTATCACTCATTTCTAGCTATAGATCTAGATAAAAAATGTAAACAACTATCTTTGCAAGTCGAAGAAACTATTCAAAACGTTGATAAGCAAGTAGCTATTTTAAACCAAACAATGTCTACAACACACAGATGTGTTGATGTTTCTTCTCCAAAGATCTACTCCTTAGAAAACAAATACACAGCTCCCGTCCGTAAACTGGAATCATATTGCGATGAACATCGCTTGAGATCACCAGACAGTGTTTTAGATCTTGTTTGACCAGCTGGTAAACTGGGCAGTTTTGAAGGAGGCAGAAACAGCGGGATTCGTAGAACTAACTCCACCCCCTGAAATTAGAGATAGAAGCGTAGATAGGAGATAGTGGGATGTTTTTTTAACGTGTGGAATCTACAGTTGAAACATTGCCACTTTTCAACATTGGTGGTTTTGGATACCTCCCTCGTCTCAACACTGGTCGGCGTTGAAGGTGAGTGAGATTTTTGATTGGTATGACCAATCAATCGAAAGCTTATACCGTTTTTTTACCTCTCAGAGTTGTTTATTTTTGTTATTATTGCTATATATGCTACGTAGAGAATTTTATTTAAGTATGCTATTAAGTATTTTTACTATCGGAATTGAGTTTATGATTAAAAAAATAATGATGATTAATTCTTATGTTTGCTTAACACGAAACTGAAGGAACTGGAATATTTTTTTCTGTTAAAGGATATTGCAAGAAACCCAATACATTTATTTTATTTATGTAGATATGTATTATATTTCGTCTTAATGTATCCAACTACGTTCGGAACCGTGATTTTGCAAAAGCGTATAAATGGATAATATTTATGATATTTAGTGTCACTTAGATTAGAAAATGTATATAAAATTGTTTTAAGAATAGTATTACAATAAAAAAATATTTAAGTACAATATTTTGACAAAAAATGAACATAGAATGACCCATTTTCAAAATATTCTCCTTTTGTGAAAAATGCTTCTATTATAATAATATTTTGCTAGCATATAGTTCAGACCTCTATACAGAGGCTCAATTAAATTTTTTGAAATATATAGCTTAGAAGTCGGTTTATCCTTATTTTACGACAACAGAGGGGAGAAATTTTAAGAAAAAACGCTGATAATTATCTCAATGGGTTGTAACACTGAAAATAATATGAATTTTTCAAATATCATAGTTGAGCCTCTGTACAGAGGTCTGAGCTATATACAGGCAAAATATTATTATAATAGAAGCATTTTTGACAATAGGAGAATATTTTGAAAAAAGGCCATTCTAAGTTAATTTTTTGCCGAAATATCGCATTTAAATAATTTTTTTTTGTCATAATGTCCTTATATAAAACAATTTTATACATGTATTCTAATTTAAGTGACACTAAATATCATGAAAATTATCCATTTATGCGCTTTTTTAAAATCCCGTTCCGAACGTAGTCGGATACCTTAAGCGTTTTCGCACTCAGCGTATTTAACTGTGTATTGGACCATAAAAGTGTATAAAGTTTTAATTGCTTTTTTACCCTGATAATGGAAATAAAACAAATTAGCATTGATATTTACTGTAAAATTGTACCGTTTTCGTTACTAATCAATTGTGAAAATTAGATATTTAATGAAAATAGTAGGCTTTTTCATAAAAGCAAAATATTTAATGAAAAAAATTATATTCAGGTCCAATTCCTTTTGTACAAGACTTTTAATTAGAAAAGGGAAATTATTCCAACATTATCTGTGAAGGTCAAAACGTTGAACACTGGACTACCATGGACCTAAGGAAACTTTTTATCTTTATCATTTTATACACCGGATATTTTGATCACTAACTTAATCATTAATATTTATTGTTAAATGCAACTTGTACAATATTACAATATTTAAAATTAGAATTTTAAATTTCTGCAATGTGTGTGAATTATTGATTTTATTTATTGAAACAGAATTATTTTATATAGGAATTTATATATTTCAGAATTAAATTACTTTTTTCAAAATCAGTAGATTTTTACTAAAAAATGTATAATATTCCATAAAATATTTGAATATCTGTTAAATAAACGAGTAAAACAAAGATATTTTTTTCTGTAGTACTTTATTATTATTATACATAATTACTACTTATAGTACTACAAAAGAAATAGTTTTCTTATTCTGCGTCCAATAGTATTTTTAATTTTTTTTAAACAAAACCTTTTTTTAGAGGAAAAAAAATCAATCCCATTCATTATCATTTCATTTCAGAGAAACACTTTTTTTTACTTTTGTATTTATTTCTATGGGTAATATGTGGTTTCAGTAGATGCTCAATTATATATATATGAATTTTAAAACTAATTTAAATTTATTTTATTTGAAGTTAAATATTCCATTTTTGTATTTTCTTTCCAAGATTCTATTTTGAGGAGCTTCTTGCTTAAAAAAAATTATTATTATTAGGATTTGTGCCATTTTAATATTGTGCTATACAGCGAAAAAATAACGTAAGAATACCGAATTGTGAGTATTTTTTTAGCTTTAAACTGTACATAAATAGAATTCTTTTCTTAAATTTATCAGATGTAAAATGTAACTTTAAGAAAATAAATAATATTAATCTACATTCAAAAGAAAACACAAATTATGAATTTTGATAATGGATTTTCTCGAAATTTGTCGTTTGAAAATAATTCTTATCAATGCTTTATTTCTCGAATAAACGCATAAGCTAATAGTTGAAGCTCAAGTGATATATATATATATATATTAATAATTTTAAGTTCAATAAAAAAATTTTCTCGTTTGAAAATTCATGTGATCTACTCTTTACGGATTTACTTAGGATTATCTATAATTCTTTCTATAAACATTATTATCAAAGGAAGAATTCCAATAATTTCATTTAGATTTATTATATATATGGGATAATATTCGATGGCTTCCATCAAACACTCGTGGCCATGGTAGCCTAGTTGTTATGGTCTTGAACTCGTGGTTTGAGTGTCATTTCAAGCCCTGGCCCCACAGAGACCCACCACGAAAATGGGCTGATACTCGTTAAAGCTTTCGGCACTCAAAGTCCTGTGAGGATTGGTGTGGTAGTTTGGAGACGAGATGCTAGCTTAGGTATATCGTCCTCGTCCCCTGACTAATGTGTCGCCGCGGTAGCCTAGTGGTCAAGGTAACGGACTCGTGGTCGGCATGTCATGAGTTCAACTCAAGCACCGCTGACGACCCTCCGTGTAGAGGAGCCGATGCATGTTAAATCTGTCGATGCTCAAACTTCCTCCCGTTGGTGTGGTGTGGAAATTAGGAGAGGGAGTACCAACTCAGGTATCGTCTTCGTCATTTGGCCATGACTTGAATATTGCGACGTTGACATTCACTCACTCATCCTGACTGAGGTTTAAAATTACGAGGTCCGTCGCCAATAGGTCTCGTGTTGCTTTGTAGTCAGACGTTAAAAAACACTCATTCCATAAAAAAAATTTAAATAAACTTAATGTATTTATGCAAAAATAGCAATCTGTGAACAATAAGATTTTTCTATATATTCTCAAAAGTTAAATTTTGTACTTATGTATCATCTCAGTTTCCTTGGTAGCCAGAAAAATATGATATATTCGATTGATTCAAAATGGGATAAAATACAACTGTAAATTTTTTTTAAAAAAGGAAAATACATTTCATTTCTTGGTGTTGAAGAAGTACTGGAACGATTGTAGAAAAAAATTGAAAAGGATGAATAAAAGAAGTTAAGCGAAGCTTAGGCATAAAACTGCAAGGTACCTTTAAAGGGACAAAAAAGGTGCCAAACCGAACCTATTTTTGACAACATTAGTGGAAAAAGATCGATACTTTTCTGACTGGCATAAAATGTTCTATTTCTTGCGCACGTTTTCCAATCCTTAAAGTCTTAGCAAAATAAAAATCAAACTTTTTTTCGTGCATAAAATGGGTTACTTATAAAAGCTTTTTTTTTTATCATTTATTACTTCTTTCTAATTCCAATTTCTTTTTCAAATACCTGGTGGTCTGTAACTGGAACGTTTTTTTCCTCCCTAAATGTGTTTTTTTCGCTGCTATACTTTTGCGTAGGAGCTCTTTCAAGAACGAATCAATAAGTGGTAATTTGTGTAAGTAAAAGTCACTTTATTTTGCTACATAACGGTTACTCTATGATGGATATTATTCACTCATGTAATTGCTTCTTTAACAAACAATAAACGTACAGTTAGGATTGAAGTTATTGTACACCCAATATTTTTAGATGATTTTCCTTAGAAAACCGTGCAAAAAAAAAAAAAAAAAAAAAAATCGTGTAAAAAAATGCATGCGACATATGGTAAATTTGGGGATAGTTCCACAATTTTAAAAATCATGTAAGACGAAAAATATCTACATATTTTCCCCAAAAACCACGCAAAAAAAGTAATAATGAAATCCATGTTACTTATTTATATAACAAAAAAATAATTCTAAATAAAAATTAGTGTACAGTGAAAACTAGAGGTCTATAAGTACATACACCTATAAAAATTAAAATTAAAATTAGGAATAAAATTACTAACTAGCACGTTTGTTGCGAACTGGATCAAAAATGCTATCAGCATCAGATGTGTCATGCTTTTAAGAACTTTGTTGAATTCAAATGAAGAATTTTGTTCGTTAATAAAGGTCTCTGTTGGTTTTTGTTGTTGTTGTTACAAATTTATACTTATATAATTCTTGATATCCTGCTACAGGAAACTTAAGAATTCATCGAAATTTTAATTCATGCTCTATGTCAGGACCAGGAGTGAGAAAATGTTGTACCCTGCTTGTAGCAGATTTCAAGCCCTCGCGAGATAAATCAGTTATTATAGCTGAACTTTATCTTCGTTATTATCAACTTCTTAATTAATTTAAACTGTCATAAATTCAATCAAATCGTCCTCATCCCAAGGGCCCGAACCCCAATCAATTTTCTTTTGGGATTCATGTTGTGAACCAAAAAATTCGTGTAAAAAATTTTAAATTCGCCTTACAGTGTTATTTCTTCTGAAAAATCGAGCAGTTGAGTATACTTTTTTTAGAGAGCTTTTTTGTACGGTAACTGTTTGGTTTTCTTCAAAGAAAGAATTATCCCAAAGAGTGCATTAAATAATGTAAAAATAATTTGTGAGATTAATATTGTTTTTAAAATTCTGTTTTGTAGTTCCTTATTTAGTTTATAATTGAGTATTTTATTATGAGTATTTTACATTTTATTATTTATTGTTACATTGTATCTATTTATGATTTGTTATTGCGTTGCCATTTCTTTTCCATTACTCCATCCTATATTGAGAAGGCTTTGCGGGAAAGTTGAATTGAAACGCGTCACAGGCTTCTATACTATACAACATATCAGAAGTAAATAGAAATTTTTTAATTGCTACTTGTGTAAAAGTAGGTAATGTATTGAAACTAAAACAAAAAGTTTTTTGAGGAAATTTTAGAAATTATGTAGTTTACATGTTTTTCAAATTCTTCAAGTTTTTTTTTGTTTTTTAGTAACGGGTTTTATTTACGTCCTTTCACTAACCCTCTTGTGGAAATAATTCTTTAACCCTTTATCTACCGACGGTACTTATAAGTATCACTCATTTTAAAATTGCACAGAAAAACAATTTTTATGAATACTCTGACGATACTTAGCAGGAATATTCTTTGAAACCATTCTTCCAAGATATATGGCAGCACGAGTTCTATGATGAGTACTTCAGTGGGGAAGGCGAATAGTTTTATAGCAGAAATTACGTGTTCAGCTAACGGCGTTTTCAGCGGATTGCAAAGATTGTCATTTTTGCTCCGAAAAAATAGTTAATATCAAAAGGTAAGTGTCTTAATTTTTTGTATGTTAACGAAGACCTTAGAAAACGATTTGACTATTTATTTTAAGGTATCCGACTAGGTTGAAAAAGTGCTTTTTAGGTGTTTAATGTTTGGTGTTGTTTGAGTCATTAGGGAAAAAAGAAATTAATTATTGAGGAAGGAGGACTAATACATAAAACTAGAGAGTTTCTTAAGTTCTTTTTATAGCATTTACTTTATCTAACTAATAAAAATAGTTTTTTAATTCGTTTTTTGAAAAATGAACTTTTTATGATAATTTGTGCACGAAAAACGGTATATCTTCTAAATAATCCATACAAATGCAATGAAATTTATAACATATATGCTATGGGCCTTTCAAAGTGTAACAAACCGCATGTTTTAAAACTGCTACATTTAGTCACAATTTACAGCCATTTTTAGCTTAGAACATGCATTAATTTTGATGAAAAATCATGACTATCAAATTTAAATGCTAATAAAATATGTATTTCTTAAAATATTTTTTATCCTGTGGTTTGTGACATTTCAGAGGGTTCAAGAAGTATTTCAATGACGTTAAAATTGCTTAATGTACATTTTTTTATGTTCTTTAAAACAATAAAATTATTCAGAAAATCAATTTTTGAAAAATTTATCTCCGAACTTAGTCGAATACCTTAAGTGAACAGTGTATATAATTAATTTTACAGTTGAATATCTTTAATTAATTAATCATCTCTAACGGATTAAATTTCCCAAAGTTGAGTATTTTGCTTATGAACATCCCTTAATTTTCAATGTTGTGATTAAAAAAAATAATATTGCATTAAAAAAATGCAGTAAATCATAATGCGGTAGATAAAGTGTTAACTGTTGTTTGAGTTTGAAACCTCCTTCCGTAGAGAAAACTTGATTTTATATATATACTAATTTGAATACTATTTAAATCCTATAAGAGTGAGTGTTAGAGTTAGTCATTACGATGCTATGAAAGTAGGATTAGTTAAGTGCCTTTCGAAAGCCTCGGTGAATGGGAGAAGACAGGTCACTTGTCAGAGCTGACAAGTGCTCTTTTATCGGATCGCACTCAGATAGGTGTTTAATAGGTGTTTACCTTACGAGTTTAAGATAGTTATAAATAATTCGATTCCTACCTCGATTTATAATCTTGATTGATAGGAAATTGATTGAACACGTAACGTTGATTATTTTTATAACAATGCTTGTTGGTTCCGTGTCTCAAACTACAACCGTGAACTTAGGGTCGCGACATGTTTATATGATGATTTGATTTACCTTTATTTTTTCTCTTTTGCATTAATTTATTAACTGATGCCCTGTGAAAAAGTTATTTCAATACAGATTTGGCTTATATAATGGAGTTTCCATACTTTTTTTTGTGATCTTTTTGTTTGAAATAGAATAATTCTTTGAAATACTGGGAACATTCTAAAATTTCAGAAATTATCAAAAAAGTTTTGATCGAAATAAATTTTTGATATTACATTTAAAACACTATTCCTTCCTATATACTATACAAATCAATAATATTTCTTCGTTACCAAATCCAATATTTTTGTATCATTTTTGTGTTATTAAAAGTACAATAAGAATATACAAAAGAGGCATACAATTCATATTTAATTATTTATGAAAGAAATGACAACATTTTCTATATAAAATAAAAGAACTAGGAAAAGGAACAACTAGAATGGCTTATTTTTTTATGAAACGAATATTTTGTATAAACAGTTACGGTATCCGACTACGTTGGGAATTGTGATTTTGTAAAAGCATACAAAGGAATATATATATTTTTAAACATTTAGTGTCATTTAGATTAAAAAACACATATAAAATTGTTTTAAGAATATTATTTCAATAAAAAAATTATTTAAATAAAATTTTTTGGCAAAAAATGTGCATAGAATTACCTATTTTCAAAACATTCTCACTTTATGAAAAATGCTTCTGTAATAATAATAATTTACCTATTGACATAGCTTAAACCTCTGCACAGAGCCTTAACTAGAATTTTAGAAATATATTACTTAGAAGAGGATTTATCCATATTTTAATACATCAAAATGGAAAAATTTTAATAAATACCGATTAATTATTTGAATTGGTAGTAAGTGAAAATAATGTGAAATTTTCAAAAATCCTTATTCTTGTTCTCTGGATAAGTCTTAGCTATGTATAAGCAAAATATTATTATTATAGAAGCATTTTTCCTTACAGGAGAATGTTTTGAAGTGTTCATTTTTTTTTGAAATTTTTCGTTCATGTTTTGGTACAATATTGCATTTAAATAATTTTTTTATTGTATTAATATTCTTAAAATAATTTTACATGTATACTCTAATCTAAGTTAGACTAAATAAAAAAAAAATATTTATTTGTACGCTTTTACAAAATCATGGTTCTGAACGCTGTTTTTTTCGATTGGGCTACGGGTTGGTATTTTTACCATTACAGACCTAATACATTCCCCAATAGCTGGCATCAGTTTTTAGTGCGGCACCATACAGGCGAGATACCAACTGCCGCAAGTAATTCTGACACCCAGTTTCATCCCAGAGGAAGACACCTGAGCTCTGACGATGTGAACTTGTGAACGCAGTTGGATACTTTAAAATCAAGCAGGAAAAAAAAATGTTATGTGGAATTTAGTTGAAATTTATTTTATGTGTTCGTGGGAAAACTTAATACTCTGATATATCGTTTTGATTCATTCGCCCATTAAATTATTACTTACTTCATTTTAATCTCCTTTCCTCTAAACATTAGTACCGACACAAAGTAATTGAAATATAATGTAAATTAAAATTTTTTTTTTTTAAACTTCTTGAAATAAAAAAACCCAAAATTCTATATAGCAGTGGTGAAATATAGCATTATTATTCATGCTTAACTATTCAAAACTATTTAGCATTGACTGAAATAGGAAATTTTTATAAAAATAGTTTCTAGAGGATAAAAGTAAAAGGAATGATGTGTGTGCTTAGTTTATTAAACAATCAATATAAAAAATCTGTATAAAATAACAGAACTAGGATAATTAATAAGTAGAATGTCTTAATTTTATAAAAGTAATATTTTGTATAGACAGTTAAAAAACAAGGAAAAAAAATTATTTGGGAAAATTTGTTGAAATTTATTTTGGTGAGGGGGGGGTAAATTTCTGCCTTATGCACTGTGTTTTTACATTTGACCTTTATACAATAGTTAATTTTAATTTCACATTTTCTCTAAACACCATTACCCCACACAAAGTAATTCAAATATGATACAAATCAAATATTTTCTTTGAACTGAAACACAGTAAAATTGAGCCAACTTTTATATGGGGTGGAGTAATATAGAATTATTATTATTGCTTCAGCAAAAAACTTTTCCCACTTTAAAAAAAATGGAAATTTTAAAAAAAATACAAAAAAAAAGGAAAAGGAGTAAGGCGTAGTTTTTTAAACTATCAACCTCAAACTAATTTGGCAGTTGATGCGTGATATATATCACATTTTGAAGTTCCAACGACATTTTCTAATAAAAAGAAATTCCTACGCAATGATTTATATTAAAAGTGCGAGTGTTTGTCTATTTGTTTTAAATACTCCATAAAGATTACTTCAGACAGATTTTCTGCCATATCTATATATGCATTAAACAAATAAAACTCTGTTTTAAGAGAGGAGGAAGATAAACACCCGAGGGCAAAGATGATACTAATTTTCTCCAGTCCAGTAATATTTTTCGTTTCACTGGTTCAGTTTATGGAAAATGATACGAATTAAGAGAAAGTGCCATCAAATAAGCGATATTTAAAGTCATTTTTCGAAAATATCTTTGTTAGTTAACTCCAGCTTTTAATGCTTTTAACGAGTTTGAAATCAAATTAAATTGCGAATTGAATTCTTTATTGTCACAAAATATATCATTTCAAATTTATTTCATCGATTATTATTTAAAAATTCAAAAATATTTTATAATATTCTTTTGAAAATTTTGTTATTGTGAAATCTATTTTTTTTTATTAAAATTTTAAAATATTCTTAAAAATACTTTTTAAAATAAGTATAAATTCTTTTATTCTTTAAAGTAAAAAAAAGTTTTTAATTTTTTTTAAAAAAGGCTTTTCCTTTTTTAAGCAACAAAATTTTTATAGTATTTATTAAATATTTTAAATAAATATAAAAAAGAAATATAATTTTTTGGCAATTCCATTAGGAACAAATTTTTTTTATTTTGGGATTTTAAAATAAATAAATTAAAATAAATAGATACTTTTAAAATTTTTTGGCATTTTCAAAAATTAACTGGAACCAAATTTAATTAAGGTATCCGACTACGTTTGAAACCGTGTTTTAAAAAAAAAGGCATAAAGGGATAATTTTTGATATTTAGTGTCACTTAGATTAGACTACATGTAAAAATTGTTTTGGACATTTTGAAAAAAAAATTATTTAAAAAAATTTTTGGCAAAAATTAACTTAGAAAAATTTTTTTAAAAAATGTTCTCTTTTGTAAAAAATGCTTCTATTATAAAAATTTTTGCCGATATAGTTCAGCCCTCTTTACAGAGGTTCAACTACGATTTTGAAAAATTCACATTTTTTCAGAGTTACACCAATTGAAATCATTTGGGTTTTATTCTTAAGGTTTCTCCCTCTGTTGTGTAAAAAAATGGGGTAAAAACCCCCTTCTAAGTTATATTTTAAAAAAAATTTAGTTGAGCCTCTGTAGAGGCTAAGCAGGCAAAAAATTTTATAATAAACATTTTTTTACAAAAAAAATTTTGAAAAAAAATTTTTTAAGTTTAAATTTTTCCAAAATATTTACTTTAAAAAATTTTTTTTTTAAAATGTCCTTAAAAATACATGTTTCTAATTTAAAAGAAAAAATATCATGAAAAATTTTCCATTTTTCCTTTTAAAAAAAAAATTCCGAACTAATGGGGAAACAAAAAAAATTTTTTTTAATAAGATTTAAAAATTAAAATAGATTGTTTTGGAAGCTAAATAGATCAAGTCTCTTTCTTTTCTCAGAAATGCTGAATAAAATTTAAGTAATCATGCAACAAAATAGTAAAATTAAAAAAAAAAGAATTGGTTTATTTTCAAGTTAATTAAATAATTAATTAATGTTTATCGTGTCTTGAAGTGGATCCCTTTCATGTGGTAATCAAATACAAATACTTTTCTTTCGAAAATACCTCGGTTTAAAATCTGTCAAAGTTTTTTCAGTTTTTTGAAAAGTGTTTTTTTATATCAAAAAACACCCGGGAAAAAAGAGGGACACTGTTATGATTTCCTAATAAGTTAATTTTAGAAAAATGTTATTTCCTTCATTCGTGGGAATTCATTCCATTAAGAATTTATACGTTTTTTTTTTGCAGTTTGGTCTTTTATGCATTCTCTTTTGTTTTTTAAGAATCCTATTCAATACGAAACTGAATATATCTAATCTTCTTAAAATATATAAAACAAATACTTGTTTAAGTTATATATTTATGAGCATTTTTCATCTGTTAAATATCAATTTTTAAAAAGCTATATATGTCTTACAAATAGAAAGTAATTAATTGTAGTTTTTTCAATAACATATGCATTAAATTGTTAAAATCGGGTTCTTGATGCATTCAACTAAAGGGTAAACATCGGTATCTGTTTCTTTTTTTAATTAAAAATAAATAACCGAGCTTTAGCGTTAATTTAGTTGAGTTGTAAGCAAAATATGTTAATTTGTGTGTAATAAACAAATATTGTTTTTGTAGCGTAATAAACTTATGGTAGTTGTGTTTAAGAAAAAAAAAACAAATTACAGAAATGAAAAAGATATACATATTTCGACGAAGAGGAATGATTGATTTTTTAATGTGTGTCGCATGGTGAAGCAACACTCGGGCTATTCGCGATGGACCTCGTAAATTTGAACTACTTCCAAGAGACGAGGACGACACCTGAGCTGGCACCACTCTCCAAACATCCATACCCTGCAAACGGGAGGACTTTGAGCCTCGACAGATTTAACGTTCATCAGCCCCTCTACACGGTGGGTCTTGAGTGGCACTAGGTTTCAAGCCAACGTCTCGGCAACATTTGTCACGTGTTTGTGACCATTCAGGGCTCGACTAAGGGTAAATGGTTCGATTCTTCAGGAAAGAGTTGAAGTTTAATAATTCTGTTGTAAAATTTGCATGAAGATAAGCAGATCATATTTTGGTTCTGATACTAAAGAATTGAAGAGTTAAATATCTCAAGAAATTACAATAATTTCTGACGATAAGTAGCCAAAAACAGTAGAAAATTGGTATTATTTACATTGGTAAATAATACCAATGTAATAATACCAATGTTGGTATTATTTAATTGGTATTTATTACAGTTCATATACGGCAGTGGTTCCCAAACTTTTATGTTTATGGACCCCTTTTCCCATAAAAAATTGACCATGATCTTTCCCAAAATGAAATAAATCTATTTTCATACACAATAGAAAAAAATTCGAGGGTAACTTAGATGCCCTGAAAATGATAAATGAAAATGATACTGATAAACATTATAAAATAAGGCTATTTTGAAGCCCCGTGGCTGAGTGGTAGTCCAGAATTCAATTGGCCCTCATGGGCTGTTTGCACTATTGAGTTTAGTTAAGTTTTATGAGGCTATTTTTAAATGAACTTTAACAAAAGTATAACTTTGATTACTAAATTTATGTACAAGAAAGCAACGTTTACTTTAAGAAATAACAATACAAAAAATAATACTGATTTCTGTTCAAAACAAATCAAAATTTGTTGCATTCCCAACACTCCTCGGGATCATACACAAAACAAAACTAGACCATTGACTAGAGGCACGATTCTTTTATACTGCCATATTTTTGACGTTATTGTATGTAGCGGCGAGATTCCATTCCTATATATTTCAACCAGCATAGATAGCCGTACCCATGATTGACCATGCGACGCTTCTCATTGCTTGTGTTTTATGTAACTATCTATAATATTTTACTCAAATTTTTTTAAAATTTTACCCTAAAAGTGTTTAACAAGTAAAATTTAAGATCAATATATTTTAAGAGCAGTCAGTAGGGTAATAACCTTTTGAAAATCGATTTTGAGTTTTTAATATTTCTAAAATCTCCAAATCGGGACCTTTCCAATGATATAACATACAAGCCATTACATGAATTAGAAGTACTTTAAAATGATTTTTAAAAAATAATCATCTTATGAATCACGCCCATTTTGACAGATAGAAATGTAAACATTGTCTTCTTAAATCTGGGGCAAAGTTGCTAAGACTCAATTTATTTTTATTCATACGCATTAGATACCTGTAAAATAACTGCAATTTTAACTGTGTTAGATATGCAAAAAAGTTTTGGAGCCAAATTTGGAAGCGTGGTTTTAATTTGAATGTTATATTTAATATTTAGTGATTTTACATAAATTTAAGTCTGTTCTTCACTTTAAATTTAGTTCTTAATTAGTTATTATTACTGATTATTTAAACTCGCTAAGGCTTAGTAAAGAGTTAAAAGTATTTTTAAAATATTTGAAGTTACAACTATGCGCTAATTTAAGAATTCTGCATAAAAAATTTGGTTTAAAAAACCTTACAAATACTTACTTTGACAAGGTAAGATTTTTTTATAAAAATTTCTGTTTTCTAAAATTTATATTTTTAAAATTGTGTAAATTATTGATGCATGTACTCTATGTTTCTTAAATGCAATTTTGTGTATACTGAAGTGACAGTTTTGAAATATTCTTAAAACATTTAAATATAAAGCAGTTATCAACAAAAAAATGACAATTTTCAATAAATTCATAGTAATAATTGTTCGGTGAACTAAAATTTGTATTTGAAAAAACTAATTAATATATTTAAGAAAATTTCACTTCAGTATAAATATAATGTCTAATTAATATAAATAAAATTTTTGAGTCTTTATGTTTAATACGAGTAGTTTCTGAGAAAAAGGTAGGAGATGATACATTAAATGTGATGTTTGTTGTCTTTGCGAGAAGCTTGTTACATACATAAAAATACATAAATATTTCATGTTTAAAAACATAAAACCAGTTTTATTTTGCCTGTTTAGAAATCCTTTGTCCAGTTTAGAGTAACTTTTGAAGCTTAAAACTTAGAAACTATCTGCAACAACAAGACCTAATGATAATGTTACGAAAACCTAATGAAAACGTCGTACAATCAGGTATTTTTAAATACCATTTCAAATTCATACCAAAACCATATTGATACATTTTTACATTATATTTATGATGCTTTATTTTAAAATTTGATATTAGTAATGCATGAAAGCTACAAATTCTTCAAAAATTGATATAAAATGTGAGAAAATTGATATATTACTAGAAAATATCACGTAAAAAAAACTGAAAAATACTATTCTGGGCAATTTAAGACTTTTTTGTTAACTATTTTATGCAAAATAGATTGCAAAGATGCTAATGTTTAATAAAATGGGACAAATATATATTGCAATACATTATTTTTGTGACGAAGTTGTACTTTATAGTAAAAATTCAATTTTCTCAAAAATGATGTTTTTAAAATTGTACGTAACTTTTTCTTAGAATATAATGTATGAATGTACATGAAATTTTCCCCCTCATGTTACTGATATGTAACTATATATATTCATGTGAGTTTTTTGGAGATTTTCCCAAAATATTTGACTGGAGTCCATATATCGTGACGAAAAATGTCAATTTTTTTAAAAATTCGTAGTGATATTTTTATGTTACATGTTTTTGAGAAAATTAAACAATATATTTTAACTATTTCACTTCGCTGCAAATATTAATGTTTATTTATTGTTCAAACATGTTTTTAAGCTTTAAGGTATCCGACTACGTTCGGAACCGTGATTTTGCAAAAGCGTATAAATGGATAATATTTATGATATTTAGTGTCACTTAGATTAGAAAATGTATATAAAATTGTTTTAAGAATTGTATTACAATAAAAAATTATTTAAGTACAGTATTTTGACAAAAAATGAACAGAGAATGACCCATTTTCAAAATATTCTCCTTTTGTGAAAAATGCTTCTAATATAATAAGATTTTGCCTGTATACAGCTAAAACCTCTGTACAGAGGCTCAACTAGTATTTTTGAAATATATATCTTAGAAGTGGGTTTATCCATGTTTTGCGACAACAGAGAGGAGAAATTTTAAGAAAAAAAAAAACGCCGCTAATTATTTCAACTGGTCGTAACTCTGAAAATATTGTGAATTTTTCAGAAATCATAATTGAGCCTCTGTACAGAGGTCTGAGCTATATACAGTCAAAATATTATTATAATAGAAGCATTTTTCATAAAGGGAGAACATTTTGAATAAACGTTATTCTAAGTTAATTTTTTGCCAAAATATTTTACTTAAATAATTTTTTTTTGTCAAAATGTCCTTAAAACAATTTTATACATGTATTCTGATCTAAGTGACACTAAATGTCATGAAAATTATCCATTTATGCGCTTTTCTAAAATCACGGTTCCGAACGTAGTCGGATACCTTAATATTCAAAGTTTTTTCAATAATAGGTAACTAATAGGTAACTA
The DNA here is from genome assembly GCA_019973955.1 of Trichonephila inaurata madagascariensis. Classification (NCBI taxonomy): domain Eukaryota; kingdom Metazoa; phylum Arthropoda; class Arachnida; order Araneae; family Nephilidae; genus Trichonephila; species Trichonephila inaurata. The sequence goes on from BMAV01015938.1 coordinate 124,977, forward strand.
ATTATAACTCAGATGTATAATGCTTTTTGTCGTTGCGAGAAGCTTATTACATGCATAAAAATACACAAATTTCATGTTTAAAAACATAAAAACAGTTTTATTTTTGACTTTTTTAGAAATTTTTTTGTACAGTTTAGAGAAAATTTTGTATTTTGAAACTTTTAGAAATTGTGTTTGTATGTGAACATACAAATCCATAATGATACCTTTCGCAATGTCGTAAAATCACATAATCCCAAATCATTCCTTTTACACATTGATACATGTTTACATTAAATTTTTGATGTTTTCAGGCCAAATTTGATATTTGTAATACATCGAAGCTAAAAATTCTTCACAGATTGATACATAATTTGAGAAAATTTATGCAAATGGTAAGAAAATCTCTCGTTGAACAAAAACTGGAAAATGCTATATATGTATTTTCTGAACATTTTAAGACTTTTTCGCTTCCTACTTTATGCTAAAAGAATTAAGAAAATACTAATGTTTGATAAAATAGGGCAAATACATGTTGTAATTTATTATTTTTGTGATGAAGTGCCCTTTACATTAAAAATGCAATTTTCTCAAAATGGTTGTTTTCAAACTTCGTGTATCTTTTTCACAGAATCTAAATAATGAATGTACATGCAATTTTTACTGCACATAAATAATATGTAACTATAAATATAATGAAGCTACTTTTTTGGAGATTTTCCCTAAATATTTTGCTGAAAAGCAGTTATCGTAAAAAATGCCAATTTTCAAAAATTTCAAAGTGATACTTTTAGGATGAAATTTTTTGAAAAAAGTAAACAATATATTTGAAACATTTTAACCAGAGTATAAATAAAAAGCTTATTAATATACAGACAAAATTTGAAGTTTTTATATTTAACAGTTTCTAAGAAACAGGGATCTCTAAAAAAGCTCAATTTAACATTGTCAGTATAGGGGGTACAGACTATCCTTAACTTTCATAGTAATGGAAATAGATCTCAAATATATTACTTTATATTAAACCTTTTACAGATACCCTACCATTACCTATGTACAACGCACACTCAAATTAATTTTAATTTACCACGGATTCCTCAGGAGTCACAAGAACCCCTAGGTGTCCATAGGATATATTTTGGGAACCTATGCCATGGGTTGAAAAATTCTAATTTGTTATTACTAAAAATAATTAAAATTTCCCACTCATAGCAAACACTAGTTTTGTTGAATAATCTACTAGTACTGGATTAAATGTATGAATACGACGAAATAAAATTAAGAAATTTCAACATTTATCTATCATAAAATACTCGTTTTAGTGCATTTATTAAATTAATTTCATTTAAAGTACAACGTGCAAATTTCGATACTAACGATATCTTAAAGGAAAAACTAAAATGTTTAAGTGCTTCTTTAGTAGGCTTTCAAAGGAAGTAAAGTCCAGAAATTATAAGAGCAATAACTTATCTCTCATTTAAGGAAAATGGAGTATACTAAAGAACCACTTTGTTTTATTTTTTCAAAATAAAGCTAAGGTTATTCATTATCATCAGACTTCGTTTATCATATTTTTTACGTCATATTTAAGAGCATAGGCTTTTTTAAACAGCTAACTTTTAAATAATGAAAATTGATGAAAGAAGTGTTTTATAAATTTTTACTGACCCGAGAGTACCGCTACACGATAATACGCAGTATTATAAGTTGCTATTTTTTTCTTAAGTATAAATAATAATCAATGTGTTACTTTATCATTAACTTCAGTAAAAATATCAGTAATTAAATTTATGTTGATTTCGGATTAAAAGAAATTTGAGAAAATTGTATTATGTGCAATGCACTTCAAAACTAACAACAACAAAAAAAAAAAAATCTTAAAAAAAAACTTTTATATGTTGCATTTTAAAATGTGTAAAAGAATTGCAAAAGAATATAACAAGTCCCAGCAGAAAATAAAATTAAAAACAAGTAATATAAAAAAATAGTTTTTAAGTCAATTCCTACTTAGATCAACAACGAAAATTTTTATTTTAGCTACTTTTTATTAAATAGTTTACAATTAATATAAATATGTATATACATAGGAAAGAATCACAACATTAAGTGGTAATTAGTTTTTTTTAATTATCATTAAAGTATCGTATTGTCCTTTTAATTTCAGTCCAACTGAATGCTTTAACACGTGAGAAAAAAACTTTTTCAAGTTTTGACACAAGTCGCCAAAATGGTCGCTAAATCGCCAACGTGGCTGTATTTGTAATTCTTTAAATAATTAGTTTTAATCAATTAATTTTTATTAATTATAATTAAATTATTGCATTGTCATCCAAAATGATCCTGTATATAAAATTTCTGCTCAATTCAGCGCTTTAAAATGTATTTTATTAACGATTGAAAATTCAACCAAGATAAATAAATAAATATACAAATATATAAATAAATAAATAAACCAATATATAAATAAATAAATACACAAATATATAAATATACAGTGCGAGCTAATAGTAGGGATTGAATAAACTGTGATAATTAATAATTACAACAAAAAATTTCTCTTGAACTTCTCACTGAATAGAAATAAAAGCCACGTAAAAAAAATTAGATATTTTCTCACCTATTGATGGATACACAGCTTTAACTCCTACGCAATCAGGAATGCAAGAAATGACTGAAAATAAAATATAAAATATTCAGAATTTTAAGCAAATTGCATAAACATATATATGTGAGTCTAAAAATTGAAAAACTGATAAAGAAGACAAATAATCAGAAGAACCGGATCACTTTCAAATAAACATTAGTAAAAAATAACTATGGAGTAGAACACACGAACATTTTTGCTATCGAGTGAAAGGAGGAGACTGAGGACTGCTTCAAAGAGGGGTTAACCCCCACACTCTGTGTATATATATATATATATAATAGGTTTATTGCCCATTAGAGTTTCGTTATTTCGAATCACAGCAGTACTTAGGGCTTGTAAAAGCTTTCTGAATAGTTCTTCGAAAATTAATGAAATTTGACGCTTAAAATTATCATACATTTTTGGATTCATTTTGTACGAAATTTTCCTTAATATTTAAAAAATACAAATTGAGCAAATTTCCAATTTTAGTTAAATGAGTAGAAATCATACATTTACTGGTTATTATTATTTAAAAGGTAAGCCCACAGTGGCTAAGTGGAAGCGTATCGCGCTTCTTCGCCACCTTTCCGGGGGTCGAACCCCGGGCTGGGTAACGTCGACTCATTCTTTCATCCCTTCAATGGATCAATAAATGAGTTCCAAGCTTGCTTGGGAACTGGAAAGGAATATCTGCTCATACACTTCAGTGCCAAAGGTCATGAAAAATGAGATGGGCACTGTAGGCTCTGGCCTTTATGGGCTGTTGCGCCACCGAGTTTAGTATAAGGTATTTATTTACATTGTTTTACAATAATTTTCAATGCAAATATTTAAACTGAGTTAGCATTATTTATTTACATTGGCTAAAATTTTTTTCGTAATATAGCTTAGCATGTTGATGTTTTTTTCGGATATAAATTCGGCGAAAACAACCATTCGAAATGAGTATTATTGATCGCTTATAAATTTCAAATTTAAACTAAAAATAGTTACATCAAAATAAAGAAATTGGTTGCGGCAGAGTATTCATATATTAAGTTTCTCATTGAATAGGAAATAAAGTTTTGTAAAATTTCATTCTTGTTGTTTGTCAATGAATTTAGTATTGCTTGTATACAAGATTTTCTTTTGAAAACATTTCGTTTATTCACAAATGGACAACAACATGAAAATATTTTCGCTTGAAATAAAATATTCTTTTATTCAAAATATTAAATTATTTTGTTTCAGAAATAATAAAAAAAAGTTGTTTTTCTTCAACTTATTGTCAAATTTACTTTAAAAGTTTACTTTATATATTTTTATTTGAAAAAAAATAAGATTTTTTTTATTATTATGGAAAATAAATAAGAAAGGTACAAAATCAGTTTAACGCAGACCTTTTATTAAAGGTATAAAAGCAGTAAGTAAAAGAAATCTAGAAAACATGCTATGAATGAATAATATTTCGAAAAATGTGATTTTCAATAGGAGAATAAATACAGAAGCATGCATTTGATTTATCTTTAACCTTTAAGTAAACAAGAAAATTACTGTAAATTATTTATTCGTCTAACTTTGAAAATACAAGAAAATTGAAGTCCCCATGTAAACTATAATCTTATGAATTTTAATGTTTTCAGCTAATATAATCTTTAGAGTTCTGTACCATTTTGTCAAATATTCAGAAAACTCTAAAATGTAATATTGGAGAGTTTGTTGATTTATTCACATCAGCAAAATTTCATATAGAATTCAAAAGCTTGAAACACAATAGATGGAAAGGGGTTTAAAGTTCTGTAAAATGAAAATTTGAAAAAAAATGTAAAAATAGAGGTTCATGTATATCTTAATTATTTTAAATACGAAAAATCCTACAGAATTACATTTTAAGTTTGAAATTTACTGTGCGCATATTATACAAATTTTATTTATTGGTTATATGAAAAGGATATGCAGTACTTCATACACATATTTATATAAATATATTTGATAATATAATAAAAACTAGTGATATTATTTATTTCTAACTCAACATCATACTAATTTTGTTGTACAATGAATTAAGGCCAGTCTATTTCGTGATCTAGAAACTTTGTCAAATGACGAGGATGACACTTAATCTGGTATCTACCGCTCTCATCAAACTACCACACTTAACTACGAGAGGATTTTGAGAAGCCCTTTGATTTATTAACGCCATGACTTCTGGTCATGTGAAGTAGTGTCGACAGCTAATACCATAAGAAAGAAATAGATTGTTCTCCCAGAAGCTAACTAACTTTTATGACAGATGCGATTTAAAAGTACTAATAACTGATATTGTGTATTGTACTGATTGCTAAATGCTATAAATCCTCCCCTTATAGAATAATTTTAATATTTGTTAGTGCATGATAGGCTTTGGAATGTAAAATTATGTCCCAAATGCTGACACACATGACACGATGTGTAAACATTAAACAAAATAATGAAAAAAGGAATAAAAGAATTATTATGGGATCATTTCCAAAACTTATATTTCCTGTAATAACGGAATTTTGTTGATGATATGTCGTCTCTTTCACGTCTTGCAGCCTTTATATTTAAGAAAGGTTTTAACCCTTAACTGCCACCGGCGTATTTACAGGTCTTGCTTTACCAGTGCGTTAAGTGCTCCGGTCGTATATGCACGTCTTTCCGAAAAACGATTCCTTTCTTTGCCTGCTATTAGTAACACTATTTCGACAGATTTTGAATGTAATAAAAAGACCTTGCAGTGTTTGTGAAGGATTTACTTTATTTTAGAAAAAAATTTGCTTACTTGTGCCTTTTCTTTCCCCCCAATAGACCGTATACTCGCGTCTATGTGAAAAACAGTGGCTCTGAGGAGCGAACCGTGTAACTTTTATTTGGCACTTAAGGGGTTAAGTAATATAATGTAAATAAAGGGACAATAAGTAAAAGCTACTTTCAGCACTATTTAAGCACCTTGTGAAAAAAATTTATCAGTAACTTATTTTGCTTATTCTTCCAATTTTGAACACTAGTATATCTTGCTAATAATACAACAAATGAGCTCTGAAATAGTAAATTTTAAACTCTTGAAGTAGTTAGAGCAAAAGACTAGCTTAGCAACTAGAAATATATACTGTTTGATAATGAAAATTTGTTTTGGACAGTTTTTAATCTTGCAGACCATTTTTAAGTATAGTTTTTTTTCCTTTAAAGAATTTGGTTCCTCGGAGTAATTGAGTTTTATTCGATATATATTTTTCTCCGGTTACAACAATTTCAATTTCTCTTAAAATATACGTTTGTATAAAGATATGAATCCAGAAATGGTTAAATTTATACAGTAACTTTTAAACGAAAAGCAAATCAATATTTAATCTACATAACGGCTCGGTTTTAAACAAGCATTTTCATAAAAATGATGACATTTCGATTGGTTTTTATTAAAGAAACTAAAAATATCTTGAAATATTAGCACAAATGAATTTTAACTCAAAGCCTGGTACGAAACGAAATTTGAGTTATTGTCTTTAAAAATCCGTTTTTCAATCAGGAATTCAATTATTTTATGAAAGATTATATTTTCTTATTACTTCTTTTTCATATTGTGATCAATAGTTAATTTTTCTTTCACTTAAACACTTCCACAAAGATGAGAGCTAACAAAAAAAATAATCCACACACAAATTTAGTTAAATTGAAATACGGCTAATATCATCCAAAAGGTATGCCTTATATATATATATATATATATATATATATATATATATATATATATATATATATATATATATATATATATATATATATTATAATTTTAAGAAGCGTTAGAGAGAGAGAGTAATAATAAAAATAAAAAAATTCCCTTAAAACTGGTTTTTTAAAGTATAATACTTAACATTTATTTATGTAACTACTACAACTAGTCTATTAAAATGCTTAGGACAGCTGTTTTCTTTGTTGAATATAAAGGTTTTATTTAAGCTGCTAACTGAATTTGTAAAGATTTTCTGTGAGAAAAATGTAGAGAAATAAAACATTTAACAACGATTTACTGCTTTTAAAAGGTATAAGTATTCACTAGTCACCAAATTCAGAACCTTGGTGTATAAATTTAAAAGCTTTTTCAATATAAGGATAAAAAAAAATTATTTCGTAATTGCTGATTTAATGGACTCCTTATATTAAATGCCTTCATATTTGAAAGCCTAAAATAATTCTTGAGAAAAAATTATTTTAGAGAAATAAGAAAAATTACTGAAATGGTAAAAGTGAGAAAAATTGGTATTATGCTCAACTAGTCAATAAAAAAAATGTAACTCATATCCCTCACATTTGAAAAACATGCATTTTGGCTTAGAACTTAAATGTTTCCATTGTAAAAAGCTTTGAAATTTGCTGCTTGGTTAAAAAGAGACATTGGAAGTGGGGAAATAACTGTCTAGAAAGGAAGATTATACTAATGGAAAATTTCGAAGAATGTATTTTTTTCTGTTATTACTTAAGACCGTAAATGAATAGTTTAAAATGGATGACTGCATGTTGAATTGTAGTTTGGTTTTAAATATTTCGGTTACGAAATTTGGTAAGCTAGGCTGCGAAGATTTTTTTTTTCCCTTTCTTTAGTTTAATTTTTATTCTGATCCATCGATTTAATTTCTTCCAGCTCGTTATATAACTTTCAAAATTACTATTGTGAGTTTCGTTTTCTATCTTAATACATAACTGTGTTTATAAAAGTCATTTAAAGAAACTGGTGGGAATCATTACTTTCTAAAGAGGTTTATCGTCAAGCACTATTTTAGTTTTGCATTAAGCTGATTTTTAACATGACGAACTTAGACATGGAATAATTTTTAAATCCGTACATTATTTAGTTGCCTTATATGGGATCCTACATATGTGTATTTAAGTTATTTGCTTATTTCATACACCTCAAAGCATATGTGAATTGATGCTTAATTTTCAGGAAGTATGAATATTCCGAATTTAATATTCTTTGATTTATAAACTACAAATTTTTTTTTACAATTGTATAGTTTTAAGTATACAATAAAACTTGTTTTTGTGCGGTGGATAGGGACTGCATAAAAATAAACCACACAAAAAGATATTCGAAGATTTTACTCACATGAATACTTACATATAACAAACAACTTTGTCGACATACTACAGAAATTTTTTTATGCGGCTGAAAGGGACCGTAAGAAAAGTCACACTTAGAAAATACATAAATTATTTACGAAGTTTATAAGAAAGTACTTCTCTAAACAAAATAAATAATTAAATTACAAATGGAAACATTTTTAAAACATTAAGGTATCCGACTACGTTCGGAACCGTGATTTTGCAAAATCGCATAAATGGATAATTTTCATGATATTTAGTGTCACTTAGATTAGAATACATGTGTAAAATTGTTTTAAAGACATTTTGACAAAAAAATTATTTAAGTACAATATTTTGGCAAAAAATTAACTTAGAATAATCTTTTTTCAAAATGTTCTCCTTTTGTGAAAAAAATGCTTCTATTATAATAATATATTTTGCCTGTCTATAGCTCTCTACAGAGGCTCAACTAAAATTTTGAAATATATAACTTAGAAGTGGTTTTATCCATATTTTACGACAACAGAGGGGAGCAATTTTAAGAAAAAAACGCCAATAATTATTTCAATTGGTGGTAACTCTGAAAATAATGTGAATTTTTCAAAAATTCTAGTTGAGCCTCTGTAGAGAAGACTGAGCTATATACAGGCAAAATATTAATACAATAGAAGCATTTTTCACAAAATGAGAACATTTTGAAAAAAGATTATTCTAAGTAAATTTTTTGCCAAAATATTGTATTTAAATAATTTTTTTGTCAAAATGTGTGTCCTTAAAATAATTTTATGTCTGTATTCTAATCTGAGTGACACTAAATATTATGAAAATTTTCCATTTATGCGCTTTTTTAAAATCACGGTTCCAAATGTAGTCGGATACCTTAAAAAAAGATAGCACAAAAAGAAGTCGAACAAAAATAAACTTGCGCAAAAATCAAATCGCATTAAAAAGACCTCACAAAAGCAGGTTCACCTGTATAATATATGAATGTAAACAATATATTCAAAAAATAAATAATGATATCCCAATTAATGAATTATACACAAGTGTAACTTATATATGTTCTTTCTTATTTTAAACCGTTACTATTCATAGTGATTTTATTCTGATTTATTAATTATTCTTTTTTTCAGGGAACACATGTTTATGTTCCGAATACGCAACGTTAATAGAAATATACAAGAATAAAAGGGAGTGGCATTTTATAGCTTATTATATAATGGAATTCTTGGACTCACATACGAAAGGAGAAATTAATGCAGATTTGACTTGAAATATGCCACTTTGAAAGTACGTCTAGCTTCGTGAGTATTAGTTGCAGCATCGCGAAAACATTAATTAATACCCACATAAGAATTTAACCTTACAGCACTTATGTGTTAAGTATCGCCTTTTTGTTGACATAGAATTATATAGCTCTGTAGATTATCTTTGTTCAATTTGGAATGATTTATTATAATTTTTTAAAAATAAAATTCTCCTTTTCAGTAGTAAAACTCTTAAAAATGTCATCAAATCTCCTCTTTAAAATTATTGAACTTAATCATTTTACCCTTAAGATATCACCAAATACCTGCAAAGAAATTTCAGTGCAGAAATATTTTAATTCATTTTATCAACCTGGAAGTTAAAGCCGAAAAATCACTAAAATCAAATACTTTTCTGCTTGATTCTGCAGTTTCAAAAGTTTGTGAAAGTAATCTTAACATCATTCTTAAAACCAAAAGATTTTTAGCATTTGTAAAAATCAAAATATTCTATTTAAATTTCAAAAGAAAAAAAGTCTTAATATGATTGGAATAAATTCAAAAAGTCCTGATCTAATTCTAACAAAAGTTTAAAAAAAATGTAAAAGTCGGGACTACTTTTACTTCTGAACTTGTTGTTGATAATAAATTGTTTTTAAAGGTAGAGGGCAAAATATATTTCAGGAATATTTTGTCTGGAAAGTAATTTTTGACAAATGCCTCGAATTTGAAAGCTGGAATAGAAATCTTTTCTCTTACGGTAGACTACACTTATTCTGACAAATGAATTTGTAAGCCACGTGTTTGTGGCGTGCGGTTAGAAAAGTATCGAAACTGTGGAGTTTTCAACGATTTTAAAGTAGCATTAAAACTGAGTTTTTGAGGACCTAAAGTATTTAATTAAAATCAATGATGTAAGAAAGAATTACCTCTCGTGTCACATGATATTAAATCAAATGAATAAACAAAAAGAATTTTAAAAAGTCTCAGAACTTAAAAATATTAAAATACAACGACAAGTTAAAAAGATGAAATGCTATAAAATTAAAGTACTTCTTATATATTTCATTAAAATTAGAGCACGCACACACGCACACACACACAACACACACACACACACACACACACACACACACACACACACACACACACACACACACACACACACACACACACACACACACACACACACACACACACACACACACACACACACACACACACACACACACACACACACACACACACACACACACACACACACACACACACACACACACACACACACACACACACACACACACACACACACACACACACACACACACACACACACACACACACACACACACACACACACACACACACACACACACACACACACACACACACACACACACACACACACACACACACACACACACACACACACACACACACACACACACACACACACACACACACACAAACACAAGTGCTTTTGCACTATGCTAATAATGATATATAAACCTGAATCTTGTTCCTAAGACCAGGAGTTTGCTATTGTACTAATGCAGCTAATATTTCTTACTATCTTGACTAGTTATACTTAGGTTTTACTACTATTTCTATATATTTATGGATTATATACATATAAAACCAACTGACCAGATGGATAATACAGTAATAACAAGATATACAAAACACATTTACCACAGTACTAAATATAGCACAAGATATAGAATACCACAAAATGCTTCAAAATCATTTGAGTAAAAGAGAAAATATTGAAAAATAATCCAGAGTTGTAACATTATTTACTACAGCAATAATTATAATCATCTAACTAGTAAATAACATTTAAATATATATGAGCAATATCAAAATCATTCAATTCTGATATTAATTAGCGCAAATCAGTCTTATTTAATGCATGAACTTATATATTACAATAAAATAAATATAAACATAATGCATTATAATACAAAACAAAGAAATGAAAAAATTATGGGATCAATAACCAAGAACAATATATCGAAATATAAGCAATTATACTCAAAGAGTCAATTGACCGAAATGACAAAATATCTAAAACACACACACACTTACCACGGTGCTAAATACAACGCAAGATACATAAAACCATAAAATATATCAAAATCATTTGTATGTATGTATGAATGAAGGAATGAAAAATATAAAATACATATAGAAAAATATAAAACATGAAAGAATCAATAATAAAAACAACAGTCACAAAACAACATATTAAATATGTAAAAGGAAAAAAGTAATACAATTACAGAAAAGAAAAAGGAGCCAAGTGAGACAAAAAGCAATTTCGGACTTAGGACAGGATAAATGGGGTTAACCAAATAGCCCCAGGACAGAATAAGTATATTTATATGTAAACATATACATATAATGTACAAATATTACAGTGACTTATTTTGACATGATTATTTCTTTGTGTTTAGATCAATAAGCTTCAATTCAATAAGAAAATGATAGTAAAAATTTAAAATCTATGTTAGATTTTTCAGAACAATTTTACTATCGTTGGTAAAAATATTTTTTTTTTCTTAAGAATTTAAAACATTTATATTAAAGATGTTATATCTCGAAATGCTAAGAGGTGTATCATAGTTAACATTACTGGCGATCATATGTTCGGATCCGGATAAATTCAAAGATTATCGTAAGGAATAATAGACAATTGCATATTAAATGTCATTGATGTCAATTATAAAGGTCAGGTCAAGTGACATGTGCTTATTACTTATTTTTCTTGAGTTATATCACGCGTGCTAATACACTTCTCTCACGCTGAGCTTTGTAAGAATAAGCATATGTTTACCAAACCCTTTTATGACTAGCATTTTCCATGCATGTGTAGATATATATTTCCCATTAATAAAACTTACCATTTACAAATTTTATCTTCTATATGATTTTTTTTCTCTATCTATTCTGAACTGTCATATTTTTCTGTGTATCTGATTTTTTATCTTAAAATTAGCCTAAATTTCAAATTTTGCAAATTTCTATTTGTGAATTTCTAAGCAAGTGTATTTAAAAAAATAGGATTCCTAATTTAAAACGAGTATTTGAAATATTTGGGGTTAAAAAAATTCTATTCAACATTTTCGAAATTTTTTTTAACTCCAAACAAAATATTTTTATGCAAAATTTTAAAAACAAAACATTAAAAAAGTAAAATATTCTAATGAAAAAAAATTATTAAATACAGTTATGTGAAAAATATGAATTGTAATATACCAATATTTTTATTTTCTTAATTAATAACGTCGCAAAATACTTAAATGTAAAATTTCAAGCAGTCCTTCACTAATTTTTCTGGAAATATTTTAGGTTCAATCCTACAATCAAAAATCGGGGAGTTTTAAGGGGTCATATGTTAATCTATAATACTTAATCCTCAAATCACTTAAGACGTTACATTTAAAAAGGAGGAAAATATAAATTATTCGTGTATAGTTATTTAATATATGTCCCAACCCTAACATTTCTAGATTCCTCTAACAGTCTGAAAATTCCAAATGTTTCTGAAATTAATCATAAGATTCGGAAGAAATTTTGAGCAGGAAGTATTTAGACCAGGGATACTCAACCTTTTTTTCTGCAGGGCCACATTAATGTAAGCCATTTCATGCGGGCCGCAACAGGTTTAAAAGGGGGGGGGACAGTGGAAATTTGAAAATGGAAAATTTATCAAAAAATTATAACTCCCGTTTTTTTTTTTTTAATTATTATTTTTTTTATTTTTTTTTTTGTCCCACTAAATTAAAAGAATTTAAAAAACACTCCCCCACAATTTTCATCAGTAAACGGTTTCATATGATTACCAATAATATAACAAACTTCTTAGGATGTCTTTGTTACTACTGTGACATTAACTGATGAAACACTTTGTTGCTGTTACAAAAAGTATTCAATAAAGCCTGTTTATCACCTCTTGAACATATCATTAAATAATCCCTGTTTATTTGTATTTTTTAAATACAGCACTTTCGTGACAAATCTAACAAGTACTGATCCATGTTTGTTTTTCACTACAAAACTGTCAACCTCCAAATCATTCGAATATTTTTCGCTTGCAAGGTATGAAAGATTGTTCACAAAATTAGTTCCACCCATAAAATTGTCGCTAATCCACTGTTGTCTGTTCTCACTAACCGTAACCGTTACAAATAGAAAAAAGAATATCAATTCGCAGCCGTACGACATCGACAAGAAAAAAGCAAAATTGACATATTTAATTTCTTGTGTGTCAAAGAATTTCCAACCAAATTTTTGATACATTGTCTTAAATAAAAGAATTTCTCAGAGCAATGGGTCATGACCGGGCCACTTAAAAAGGCTCGGTGGGCCGCAGGTTGAGTATCGCTGATTTAGACCCTCCTCTACCGGATTCTACTGTTATTTCTATTTCTGTCTTGAAAGTTAATAAACTAATCCATTAACATTATATAATCTTTGATACCCTTTGAGTCAACAATTATAAATTTTTCTCTATTTTTATATATCTTGTTTTTAGCCCCGTAACTGCCGACTAAAAGTTACGTGATTCGCTCCCCAGTGCCACCGTTTTTCACATAGACGCTCGTGTGTGGTGTAATGGGCACAAGGAAAAGACATAAATAATCAAATTCTTCTCTGAAATAAGTAAATCCTTTGCAAACACTGTCAGGTCATTTTATTCCTATCCAAAGCCTACAGAATAGCTTCACTGATAGAAGCGCAAAGAAAAGTATCGTATTTCGGAAAGACGTATGTACATGCCAGGGCCAGTTAACTCACAGGGTGAGCGAGGCGGATAGATACACACCGGCGGCAGTTAACCCTTTAAGAGGTCATTTTTTTTTTTACCCGAAATGTTCCAAAAAAAGGCACATTATTCAATTCCTACTATTAACTCACACTCTCTATATATTTATTTATTTATTTATATTGGTGGTTTTCAATCGTTAATAAAATACATTTTAAAGCGCTGAATTAAGCAGAAATTTTATATACAGGATCATTTTGGATGAAAATACAGTAATTCAATCATTATTAATAAAAATTAATTGATTAAAACTAATTATTCAAAGAATTACAAATTCAGCCACGTTGACATCATTTTTGGTGACTTGTGTCAAAACTTTAAGAGATTTTTTTCTCACGTCTTAAAGCATTCCATTGAACTGAAATTTTATATACACGATTATTTTGGATAACAATAAGATACTTTAATGATAATTAATAAAATATAATTACCGCTTAATGTTGTGATTCTGTCATATGTATACACATATGTATATTAATTATAACTATTTAATAAAAAGTAGTTAAAATAAAATTTTTCTTTGATGATCTAAGTAGGAATTGACTTAATTTTTTTTATATTACTTGTTTTCTTGCATATAACTAAGCATAATACTTAACAGAATGCGAAAATGGAAGTATTTTATTTTAATTTTCAATGTTAAAGATTTCACACTATTGCTAATAAGAATGTTTATTATATCTTAAAAGAATTTCTCTTACACTTACAAAAAAAAATTTCATGTTCTTACCTCTTTTTCAAACGGTTGAGGATTTTTGTGTGTGTTCATATATATATGTGCTCCCACATGTATATATGCACATGCACAATTTCAAGCATAGTGTATAATGTTGAGTCTTACATTGCAATGAAGACAGAGATAATATATGCCTTTTTAGATTACTTTTTGATTTTCAATTCTTCTCAAGCCCTGTTCTTTTTCGAATATTTTGAAGAATTTCGAATTCCTGACTTTAATGAAAAATTCCCTCCTTCACCATGTCGCGGCACGAAGGTTAAGAGTGTAAGAGGATTCGGGGAAGAAACATATTTGATCTTAAAAATAGCTACTTTTATTCTATATTTAACACTTTATGAAAATATATAAATTTATAACTTAACTCTGGGAACAATCTAGATTCTTAACACTTAATCTGATATATAAGATTATTGAAAATCACTTAGCTTCATTCGGAGCTCCTTGTGATTATCCTTCTCGAGCCCCGACATCTCGGTCAGCTTCAATGTTATTTACTTCCCCAACTCCTGGTGGATTCTGTGAAGAATATTAATTTCAGCACGCGTGATCTCCCAGTCGCAGTTCACCTTCTCTTATTCTTAGGTTTCATGATTAACCATTAACTTCACATACCCAATGTCAGGGCTTAAATAGTAGTTAAATTTGCACAAAATCAAGTCATATCTACGGAACGTGGTTTTTTAAAACTAAAATAACAATCAAAGAATAGTTTCTCTTAGAGGATTAGTAGACGCGAAAAGTACCCGTTACAACCACAAAAAAACATCCTGGATGAGAAATATTTCAGTAACATGGACAAATTGCATCTTTTAAAAATATACTAGCACTAATAATCCCTCTATAAGAATTAAAAATACATGCAAATCAAAGATAGAAAGAAGAAAATATTAGTGCCCTTACAGCATACGGACAAACCGGTTGTGGATAGCTTTCGGTAACCTTTACGGTATACGGGCAAACCAGTTAAGGATTAAGGTATACGACTACGTTCGGAACCATGATTTTAAAAAAGCGCATAAATGTATAATTTTCATCATATTTAGCGTCACTTAGATTAGAATACATGTATAAAATTGTTTTAAGGACACACATTTTGACAAAAAAAAAAATTTATCTAAGTACAATATTTCGGCAAAAAATTAACTTAGAATAAGATTTTTTTCAAAATGTTCTCCTTTTGTGAAAAATGCTTCTATTATAATAATATTTTGCCTGTCTATAGCTCAGACCTCTGTACAGAGGCTCAACTAGAACTTTTGAAATATTTAACTTAGAAGTGGGTTTATCCATGCTTTATTACAACAGAGGGGAGAAATTTTAAGAATAAAACGCCGATAATTATCTCAAATGGTTGTAACTCTGAAAATAATGTGAATTTTTCAAAAATCATAGTTGAGCCTCTGTAGAGAGGTTTGAGCTACATACAGGAAAAATATTATTATAATAGAAGCATTTTTCACAAAAGGAGAACATTTTGAAAAGAGGATATTCTAAGTTAACTTTTAGCCGAAATATTGTATTTAAATAATTTTTTTTTGTCAAAATGTCCTTAAAACAATTTTATACATGTATTCTAATCTAAGTGACACTAAATATGCAAATTATCTATTTATGCTCCTTTTTAAAATCACGGTTCCGAACGTAGTCGGATACCTTAAGGAGTTAATAAAGCTGTGAAAGTTTTTAAGGGTGTTCTACTTTTCTGAAAAGGAAATAAGTAAAATTAATTCAAAGATTATATACTTAAAAGTAAATTTTATGGCTTACTCACCTTCAACGACTAATTTTCCTGTGATGAGATTTTAAAGATATTTCTTTTAATATAAAGTTTTCTTCAGTAATATTTATGTTTGCATTCACTTCAATTAAAATGTAGCGAAACTATAAGAATAATAAAAAAGATGTTAAAATTGATAAAATAAACTGAAGCAAAAGATATATCTCATATCTCAACAAAATTACAAATTCAATAAAATGTACAAAAGAAAGGAAATATTATTCAATAAGAATATAAACATAATGCATATAATACATATAAACATATATATTTAGGAAAAAAAAAGATTCGTGTAGTTGGAAAAATGTGTTACCTAAGAGATCTGTGTTTTCAATTTTCTCTTTCTTAAAATTACCGCCAAAATACAAAAATATTCTCTGTAAAGTTCTCTCTATTTGTACCTTTCCTTATCGCCCTCGGACATCTAAAACTACGATTGGTTGAAAAAGCCCTAATCATTTATTACATTTTTCCTTATCTTTGGCATACAAATTTGGAAGTATGCATATAGACATTTTATTGTTATAACTATAAAGTTTAAATTTCAGGCATTTCCATGCCCTTTCAAAACCTCATGCTAGAGCAATGCTTCCCACAGTGGTATATATCAACCCCTAGGAGGGGGGTCTATGATGACATGCAATAGGATCCACGTCAGTGAAAAAATAATTTGGGGGTCCATGATGCGTAAATGGGGGTCTAGAATAAAGGCTCTCATTAAACCAAATCGTGACTTTAAAAGAAAATTTAATCAAATGGAAAACAAATTTTACCTATTTAACAGGTTTATTTATTAAATTTAATGAGGTTAACTTGCAGTTACAAAGTTGCAGAATAAACTTTATCAAAACCAGGACCATCATTTCTTGCCGAAATTAAGCTAAAGAAGTATAATATGAAGCGTCGCGAATTTTCCCAGTTTCTCAATTAACTACAACCTGTTAGGAAAATGACACTTTAACCTACGTTTAACCTTTAAATGCCCTTTATTCAGATTTTGAAACTAGGTTTGAGAATACTTTGACTATTGTAATTACCACAGTAGACAATGCATTCATACGGTCACATTGAAAACCAAATGTCATAATACAAGAGGAACTTGATCGGAATAAGAACTGAAAATCTTAAAGTACAGTTTAGAAACGGATGTATGCAATTTTGGTTTTAAAAATATATATACCTGTTATTTATCCCGAATTATGGAGTACTAGCTGGTATATACCCGTTCTTCGCACGGGTGAATTGAAAAATTAAACAGTACAGATTGAAGGATGAAGAAGTTTTTAATGAGTTAATTTTACGTAAAGTGCATATTAAACAAACAAACAACAACAACACAACAAAAAAAAAACACATGTTTGTTAAATTTTAAGTCTGTAGATCTAATAACTGATAAAAATGATTTTTTTTTTTATTTATTACGCCCCTTAACTCTCTTGTGGGTCGATTTTTGAAAACACCTTCCTAAGCTGATCTCTTCCCAGCAAAAGCAAAACATTGTTACAAATTTTGTGTAATGAACGTTTAAAGTAGTGTAAATAATTTATATCTATAGAAGTTTAATACGTTATTGTTACTTATTTTTTATTCTGTTAAAAATGTAATATTCGCAAGCAACGCCATTCCTTAAATTATAACGGCGATTCAATGGAAACATAGCGAAATATTGGCAATAGAGTCAAGTTGGCAATTGATTGAACTGTGCAGAAGTCGATATGCTGTAGCACCACCTGGTGGGGAGCCGCAACGAAGAAGATAGCACAAAACCCTTTCCAAAAAAAAATACAATGTGCCAATTTTCATAGTGATCGGTTGCGGTGGGGGAAAAAGGGTAAACATCATACAAACATCCATTTTATTTTTTAGATAAAAAATAGCATTAAGGAATCTTAAAGTTCGGACGGGGCCCAGCAGCCCGTTGAGATCCCGATATTCAGCATGACGTTGACGGAGCTTGGGACTGTTTGGTGTCTCAGCAGTTTGGAGGCCTCACGCCCGCCCCAGTTCGGTTTGGGAAACGTTTCGTTAAATCTAGCTACTTTCTTAGCCCGAGTTATTAAGCGGGAAAGATTACTTACGCTTTCGTGGCATAGTTTTTAGAGGTATTTTTTCTACCCCTTAAATACAGTAGGCAGTTATTATTTTTTCAAAAAAATGAAAAACCTGCCTATTAAATTTAAAAAATATAGCCTTATAATTAACTACTAACCACAAAAAAAAGGAAAGTCCAAATGATGTAGTTAGTGTTAAAGACTTAACTTTTTCTTTAAATAAAGAAGGGTAAAAGTAAAGTTTTACTTAAAAAAAAAAATAGTGATTCCAAAGCAAAAAATTAGAATCGAGCAAGCACTGGTGTCCGGGGAGGTAAAACAGGGGGAACGTTTTGCTTCATACATGGTAATATATGTTTTCCAAGCCGAAAAGCTTTTAGATGGGGAATTTTTCCTACTTACTTGACAATTATCGTTTTATTTTGACACTTCACACAATACTTTATATCTTTATAAATTTAAACCTATGTTTATTTGATTTTTAAACATATTATCGCAAAATTTCATTAAAATCCATTCAATTGTTTTTTGAAAAACGGCCAAACATCCTAAAAAAACTTTCAAGTTTTTAATATATATTAAGGGGAAAAATTTTTTTAATTTTTGCTTTTTCCGGGGATGGAGTTTTAGCATGGCCAATCTTCAAAAATAAAAAAAAAAAGAACGGACTGGACACTCTAACCAGGGGAATTTAGGAAACCTGACATGATTGATGCCAAATGTTGAAAATTTTTTAAAGGTATCGATACACTCGGAACCATGATTTTTAAAAACTAAAATTTTTTCAAATTTTTAGTCCTTTTGAATACATGTATTTTTTAGGGGAAATTTGCAAAAAAAAAAATTTTTTAAAAATATTTTGGAAAATACTTTGAAAAATTTTTTTAAAATTTTCCTTTTTTAAAAAAAGTTTATTGTATTAATATTTTGCCTGTATATAGTTCAGACCACTGTACAGAGGCTCAACTAGGTTTTTAAAAAAACACTATATTTTCAGAGTTACAAACTTTTTTAAAAAATTTTCGGCGTATTTTTTTAAAATTCTCCCCCTTTTGTTTTCGTAAAACATGGGAAAAAGACTTCCGAGTTATGCATTTCAAAATTTAGTTGAGTCTGTAGAGAGGTCTGAGCTGAATATAGGTAAAATATTAATACAATAGAAAGTTTTAAAAAGGAGAACATTTGGAAAAAAGGGTTTTTCTGTTAATTTTTGCCAAAAAAATTTATTTTAAAAAATTTTTTTTTCATAATGTCCTTTAAAAAAATTTTATACATGTATTCTAATCTAAGTGACTCTTTCAAAATATTACCCATTTACACGCTTTTTAAAAACACGGCCGAACGTACGGGTACCTTAAGGGGTTTTGGTCAACTAAAGAATAGACCCGAATCTGGAACATTTTTTCTGATATAAAAGAAATGAAAAAAATGAACGACTTACTATCTGAGAGCAGCATTTTTTATCATACTTCCCCTTTTAACCGAGTTGATTCATTTTTTTTGGTATAAAAAAGTGTTTCGAAATTTTATCCTATACCTTAATGTTAAATGGGTTTTGCCTTCACGTTTCAAAAAAAAATATTCACGGGAAAATTTTGAAATTTTTTTAAAAAACCCTATTGTCAACAGAGGTACGAGTTAAATATTGCAAATTTCCATGGAAAATTGGGTCTTTTTTTTGTCTGAAAATGTGCTTCCCCTTTAAAGCCCTATTTTTTAAGACAGTCTTAATGAAGCACCAAATTCATCCCTTCCATAGTAAAAAATTTTTTATCAATTACTTTA